>CAUYQV010023992.1:0-25137 GCA_963574575.1 Galagoides demidoff | reverse complement strand
TAGTTCCTCTTTAAAGGTTTGGTAGAATTCTGATGTGAAGCCATCTGGTCCCGGGCTTTTCTTTTTAGGGAGACTTTGTATAGTTGATGCTATTTCAGAACTTGATATAGGCCTGTTCAACATTTCCACTTCCTTCTGGCTAAGTCTTGGAAGGTGGCGTGCTTCCAAATATTGGTCGATTTCCTTCAGGTTGTCATATTTCTGGGAATAAAGTTTCTTGTAATATTCATTAAGGATTTTTTGAATTTCTGAGGGGTCTGTTGTTATTTCATCTTCACTGTTTCTTATTGACGAGATTAGAGATTTTACTCTTTTTTTCTTGGTTAAGTTGGCCAAAGGTTTATTTGTTTTATTGAATAAAACCAACTTTTTGATTTATTGATCTGTTGTATAATCCTTTTGTTTTCAATTTCATTTAATTCTGCTCTAATTTTGGTTATTTCTTTTCCTCTGCTAGATTTGGGATTGGAATGTTCTTCCCTTTCCAATTGCTTGAGATGTCCCATTAAGTTGTTAACTTCCTCTCTTTCCATTCTCTTGAGGAAGGCTTGCAGTGCTATAAATTTCCCTCTTAGGACTGCCTTTGTGGTATCCCAGAGGTTCTGATAACTCGTGTCTTCATTATTGTTTCGTTCTAAAAATTTTGTAATTTCTTTCTTGATCTCATCTCTGACCCACCTATCATTCAGCATAAGGTTATTTAGCTTCCATGTTTTTGTTCGAGACTGCAAATTCCTATTGTTACTGAGTTCAGCTTTTATTCCATGGTGATCCGAGAAGATGCAAGGAATAATTTCTATTCTTTTAAATTTACTGAGGTTAGACTTATGATCTAAGATGTGATCAATTTTGGAGTATTTTCCATGTACTGATAAGAAAAATGTGTATTCAGTTTTGTTAGGATGAAAAGTTCTGTAGATGTCTGTTAGGTCCAAAAGTTGAATAGTTAAATTTAAATCTAAAATTTCTTTGCTAAGCTTCTTTTTGGAGGATCTATGTAACACTGCCAAAGGAGTGTTAAAATCTCTGACTATGATGGAGCTGGGAGAGATCAAGTTGCTCATGCCAGTTAGCGTATCTTTTATAAATTGAGGTGCATTCTGGTTCGTTGCATAGATATTGATAACTGAGATCTTATCATATTGAGTATTACCCTTAACAAATATAAAGTGGCCATCCTTGTCTTTGTTTACTTGTGTTGGTTTAAACCCTATTGTATCTGCGAATAAAATTGCAACACCTGCTTTTTTCTGCTTTCCATTAGCCTGGAATAGAGATGACCATCCCTTCACCCTGAGTCTATATTTATCTTTTAAAGTAAGATGCGGTTCTTGAATACAGCAGATGTCCAGTCTGAGTTGCTGTATTCAATCAGCCAATCTGTGCCTCTTTAGGGGACAATTTAAGCCATTTACATTGATTGAAATTATTGATAAGGCTGGTAAAATTTTGGGCATCGATTTGCTTGAAAGTCCAGTAGACATTTTTAATCCTTTTGCCATTGTGGAAGTTGGAATTTGATTAAAAGTTTCTCAGTGGGTTTACTTTTGTGGTGGAGGATTGCACTGGTCATTATGGAGGATAGGTATGAGAATTTCCTGGAGACCTTGTTTAGTTATGGCAAATTTCTTCAACATGTGAATGTCATTAAAGTATTTAATTTCTCCATCATAGATGAAACTCAGTTTAGCTGAATACAGGATCCTGGGTTGGAAGTTATTTTGTTTTAGGAGATTAAAAGTCAATAACCATCCTCTTCTAGCCTGAAAGGTTTGAACCAAGAGATCTGCAGTCACCCTAATACTCTTCCCCTTGTAGGTTATGGTTTTCTTATGTCTGACTGCTTTCAGAATTTTCTCTTTCATCTTAACTTTAGTGAAGTTAATTATGATGTGCCTGGGGGATGTCTTGTTCTGGTTGAGTCATGCCGGGGTTCTGAAATTATCTGCTATCTGAATTTCAGAATCTCTTGGCATGTCTGGAAAGTTCTCTTTTATAATTTCATGAAGAAGAGCCTCTGTGTTTTGTGAAGGAATTTCATTGCCTTCAGGGATTCCTATAAGGTGAATATTAGTTTTCTTCTAATTATCCAAGAGCTCTCTGAGAGAAAGATCTGTTTTTGCTCTCCATTTCTTTTAATCTTTGTGCTCCTGGGTTTATTCAAAAGCTTTGTCTTCAATGTCAGAGATCCTTTCTTCTGGCTGTCCCACTCTGTTACAGAGGGATTCCACCATATCTTTCAGATCCTTGAGGGTAGCAACCTCTTGTCTCAGTGTTTCAAAATCTTTGGTCATTTTATCTTTGAACTCATTGAATTCTTAAGACACATTTTGAATAATTTCTTGAGATATCTTTTGAATCATTTCTTGAAATTCAAATTCCCTCCTTTCTTCCATTCTGTTAATCTTATTTACTATCCAAATTCTGAAGTCGATTTCTGACATTTCAGCCATCTGTTTATGGATGGGGTCTTTAATTGCATCTGTCCCAATTTCCTTAGAGGAGTTGATCTACTCTGGTTATTCAAGTTGCCAGAGTTCTTCCAGTGATTCTGCCCCATCCTGAGTTTACCCTGTTTAGAGACTTTAACAGAAGTGTTCAGTCAGTGTCTGCTTCTGGTTACCCAGAGAGACAGGGCGTGTCTGTCGTCTTCTCCCAGTTTTTGGGTACTGGGGTGACTGGGGCGCAGTGGAATGGCAGCAGCTGCACAGGAGCATATGTAGCTGGATCAGACCTCATTTGGCCTGCCAGGGCAACTGGAGTGGCATCAGACAGATGCCAGATCAGTCCTAGTTCGGCTCCACCGGGGTTACTGGGGGGCAGAGGGACTGCAGCCATGTTGCGGGGGCTTGCATAGCCGGATCAGTTCTAGTTCAGGCCCGCCGGGGTTACCAGGGGGCAGGGGAATGATAGTGGCTATGCAGAACACAAGAGCAGCCGAATCAGTTCTACTTCAGCCCCGTTTGGGTGACAGGTAGGGTGACAGGTGACACGTGACAAGCAGGGGAACGGCAGCAGCAGGGTCAATCCTTGTTTGGCCCTGCCAGAGTGGCCAGTGGGGCAGAAGAACAGAAGTGGCTGGATCAGTCCTAGTTCAGCCCCACCAGGGTGACCGGGGGCAGGGGAATGGCAGTGGCTGGATCCGTCCTAGTTCGGCCCCACTGGGGTAACTGGGGAGGAAGGGGAATGGCAGTGGCCAGAACAGTCCTTGATCAGCCCTGCTGGGGCAACCGGCAGGGGGGAGCAGGGGAACAGCAGCAGCTGTGCAGGGAATGCACAGCTGCGTCAGTCCTAGTTTGGGCCCGCTGGAGCAAGTGGAGGCAGGGGAATGGCAGCCATGGCACAGGGCACCTGTGTGACCAGATAAGTCCTAGTTCTCCCTGCCAGGGTGGGGGGGGGGTAGGGGAACAGCAGCGGCTGGATCAGTCCTAGTTTAGCCCCGCTGGGCCAAGGGGAGTGGGCAGGGCAATGGGGAGGAGAGGACTCCTCTGCCGCTGCCTGCTAGACTCAAGTGGCACTAGCAAGCTGATCTGGGCCCTTCTGGTGTGGTAGCCCGTAGCCGGGAACTCCTCTGTCGCCACCCGCAGGATGCCCATGGCTCTAGCAAATAGTTCTGGGCCAGCCTAGAGCAGTAGACTCCTCGTGGCCCTTTGGGTTGTGTGTGGCTCTAGCAAGCAGTTCTGGGCCTGCCCAACACAGGTTTCTGCAACAGGAAACTCCTCCACCACTGCCTGCAGGCCACGTGGCTCTAGCAAACAGTTTTGGGCCCGCCCGGAGCAGTAGACTCCCCTGCTGTCACCCCATGAGTTGCATGTGGCTCTAGCAAGCAGTTCTGAGCCCAACCAACACGGGTGTCTGAAGCATGGAATCCCTCCCTTGGCCCCCGTGGGGTGTGCATGTCTCTAGCAAGCAGTTTTGGGCCTGCCTAGAATGGAGGACTCCTCCACCACTGCCCATGGGATGCCCGTGGCACTAGCAAGCAGTTCTGGGCCTGCCCAGCGTGGAGGACTCCTCCACTACCACCCATGGGTTGTGCATGGCTCTAGCAAGTAGTTCTGTGCCTGCCCAGAGCTGGGGGATCCTCTGTGGCCACCTGCTGCCCATGGGAGGTGTGTGGCTCTAGCAAGGAGTTCTGGGGCCCACTTTGTACCTGTATTTTGTGTTCTTAAATGCTCTTCCTTGAATTTACAGCTTGCCGAACTTCTTTCTGGGCTCAGCTCATCGTCTTTGGCTTCATAGATTCTGGTTCCATCCAGTTTTTCTTCCTTTGCTCAGGAGCCTCTGAAAAGGGCTGCTACCAGTTGTCCATCTTCCCAGGATAACTCCTTTTGTGAAGGGAAGGGAAATGGTCCTCACAGTGACATTTGCAGAAACCTCTCTCTCAAGAGGGCTGAGAACAAGAAGAGGCATATTTGAACCTCTTGGTAGTAGTTGACAAGGAATTAAATGAGACCAAATCCTTTGGTTGAGAGATTTCCTTTCACCTCTCCATGACCAAACTTTCCAGCCTAAATGAGGTCTAGGCAAAG
The DNA here is from genome assembly GCA_963574575.1 of Galagoides demidoff. Lineage (NCBI taxonomy): Eukaryota > Metazoa > Chordata > Mammalia > Primates > Galagidae > Galagoides > Galagoides demidoff. Next base: position 20,608 of record CAUYQV010023992.1, on the reverse strand, counting down.
ATAGGGTAGCAGTTCCTCAGTTTGGTAAGCTTCTTAAACAGAAGTTCACTAAGGAGGCCAAGTATAAAGTGAGTCCTTAAGCCAGAAGTAGTGGCTCCTGCCTATAATCCCAGCACTCGGGGAGGCCAAGGCCAGTGGATTGCTTAAGCTAGAAGTTTGAGACCTCCCTGTACAAGGGTGAGACCACATCTCTACTAAAAATAGAAAAATTATTGGGGCATTGTGGTGGGTGCTTGTAGCCCCAGCTACTTGGGAGGTTGAGGCAGGAGGATCATTTGAACCTGGGAGTCTGAGTTTGCTGTGAGCTACAATGACGCCACCACACTCTACCCATGGTGACAGAGTGAGAGTCCATCTGGGAAAAAAAAAAGTCAATTAAACCTAGATAATTTTCCTTTATAACAGCAAAACCAGTTATGAATCACAATAGAAATGGCTGATGCACAAGACCAACGAAAATTGTATATGAGAAGGAAGGCATCCCAAATAAATGGGGAAAGGAAGTATTATTTAGTAAAGAGTCCGGGAAAGTTTGGTTAGTTATTTGGAGATCCCACAGCAAAGGCATCTTGTAAAGCTGGGATTGTCACTGAGGTTTCCCCTTTGGGGCGTCTTGGTAGAGATGAGGGAAGACAGCAGACTTGAGAATTTTATGCTTTCGTTATCAAATTCCTAGATCTATGTCTATCTTTTGTTTAGAGCAGTGGTTCTCAACTTGTGGGTCGCGACCCCTTTGTAACAATGAAAATACCTTGCAGCCTTAGGAAGGTTGAGAACCACTGGCTTAGAATATTGTGTATAGTAAAGAAATGTTTAATCTAAGAGTTGGCTCAATTATTATTTGGTATGTTTTTTCTTCTGGTGATACACAGAGGTATTAGGCAAATGGAACATGTGCTTCATTAAACTGTGAATCAAAGCTATCTAAAAGGTGGTAGATGTTCAGTAGAGGCCTGGAAATTACATGTATAACTGAACATTTTCTAATATCAGAGTTAGTGTAATTTGATATCTCTCAGCAATCAAAGCCAAAAATTTTATATTTTTCAAAATGGAAGGGAGAAGCTCACTTACATCTCATAATTATTACTGGGAACATTTTTAATGCAAACAGAAAATGGTTCCCATTACTATGATCTTAGAGAAACTGATACGAAGCTGTGCACAGTTAAACACACAAAAAGCAATTCATTGTTTAAAATGCTAAAACTATTTTTGCAACTTTATGGCTTTTTTCCTACAAAAACAGTTGAATTTTCTCTACTAACAGTTGAATTCCACTATTCTCCCATTATAGTGGAGCACCATTTTTCTATTTTAATCAATTACTATTTACAACAAGGTCTCTTGGATGTTAGAATGCATCAGGTTCATGTATATCAATCCTAATTTTTATAATAAATGTTGCTAAATTTATTATTTTATTAACTATATTTGCACCAGTTAATTCATAATTAGAGTACATATTAATTTGATGTAATGTGTGGTAGGAAAGAAAATTTCAAATGTAGCAAATACAGTAAAAATTAAACCAATTAGAATAGCCAATAATTACTTTGGGGTCTTCTTCTAGTAGAAGAAAATCAATAACTTTATTTTTGCTATGCTATAATTTAAATATAAATCATCATAAAAAGCAGAATATAATTATAGTGGCAATTTACACATTTTCATACCTTTTCTATAATCTTTGTTTCTCTAAGCAATAAGGATGCAATTTAAATAGATTTTTCAGATAAAATAAAGAAATCAAATTATTTACACTTATTTTGAATTGTATCTCTCTAGGTTTTTCTTAATGAATCATAATAAAGTGAAATTAGCTGACAGTTATCTGATGTCTAGACACACAGCTCCTCCTAGAGCTAAATTTTACATTTAAAGTTTATGATAGAAGAGTTTTTTTTTTCCTTAATCTTCTAATCAATGGTCTTTTTGAAATGGCATTGAAATAATAGATTCCTATGGTTCATCATTTAGAATATTGTTAAAGTGAGTATTTATTTTTACTCACTTATTTTGCAGTTTTTGATAAATGCTGTATAGACTGAATATGCCTTTCTCAAAGTTAGCACATAGATTTAGGTTTATAGTGAATCAACTTTACTTTGAGGAAAAATTATTATCAGAATACTTTATAAATGCCACAGCTGAGCATTTCAATACGCATCTAAAACAAGGTAAACATCCCAAGAGTTCACTCCCAATGATAGCTTAAAAAAAGATAGAGATAACATAAATGACAAATCAGCATTGCACAAAGCCTGGTGTTATAATGTCATAGTTGTAAGAACAATAAAGCTTTAGATTTCCCTCCAGGTGGCTCTTGCCTGTTTGGGTATGTTCAAGTTATGCAATGTCGACAGGGAAATACACACTATAAACAATGCTTTCTAAACAGATCGATGTTCTGTACCACGGGTTAGGATGTGATTACTGAAAATGTGACTATAATGCAAAACTAATTATAAACTCCAAAATTAAAATGTACTTTTTTCAGGGATTTAAATTATTTCCATCAATAGAGAGGACGTTTCAACACGCAGAGAGATAGCATTCTGCTTCTTCTACTAAACAGTCAAATAGCTTGAGCCAAATAACACTCCCCAGTTTTTTCCCTAACATTTCTATGTGACTTTAGAGAGATTCCATAATAGTGCTCAGGATCATACTCTACACAATGCTTAGCTCTAAATGAAAATATCCATGGCTTTTCTTAAAAAAAAAAAAAACTTTTATACAGAGAGATACTTTATTGCTAATTAGCATTTCTATAATTAGGAATCTAATTTTGGCTACTCCTGAGAAATATTAAAATGAAAACTTCATTTGCCATTTAGTTTCCAGGGGAATTTCCCAGCCGGGCTAAATGACTGAGATGGAGCCACAGATTGAATTGAAAGCAAATGCCACGACACATTTTTGTGACACACAGAACGTCTGCAACATTTTATAAAGAAATCAATATACTTTCTTTTGTTCTTCAATGTCTTCCTTTAATATCCTGTGTGTTATGATTCTTAGTACTCTTTTTTATTAAAGAATAGGTAGATTTCTTTTAAGGATAACCTTTCTATCTTAATGATCGGGAATTTTTGGAAGCTAATGTAAATATTTACCTACACTGGTGAAATGTTGATATCCATTTTAAAACCTTCTTTAGCTACTGTGCAGAGCTCTGAATATCTAACAAAATAAGGAATAAAATTCTGTTTCATAAATACAGTTTAGATCCAATTGCATAGAGAGCCTTGCTGTGAAGAGGACAAAGTACTTTTGGAATCAGTCTGATTTGCATTTGGTGTATAATCCCAGTATAATCTGTAACTTTATGGACTTTCTTTTCAATGTTTCTATTTTCTCTGTTAAAATATGAACATCATTTCTTGAGATTATTTATTACATGGAAGATAGCCAACTCAATGTCTAGCATGTAATGTCATTGAATAATTTTGTGTTTGGTTATTTTATAATGTGGGAAAGGTGTTAAGATTCCCGCGAAGCAACATAATATTAGTCCCGAGGGATAAGTGGAAAATTTAGCAGAAATATGAATAGAAGCAAAGACAAACCACATGAAACCGCTTTGAAACAAGCTTTTCCATTCTGTTAGTACCCAGAGGATAAATACAAAACCCATGGACCAGACTGGAAACATTCACAGAAGTCAGGTTATGAAAAACCAGTAAAAATTATGGATCTCCATACATTAATCTGCATTTAATACAGACGTATGAAAAGAATTTAACTCCAAAATGTGTAACACTTTGATAAAATTCTCTTGAGGTCTCTTTTTCTTTATTACTTGATGCTCAATTTGTCAATTCATTCAATGTAAAGATGGATTTCATAAGCCAAAAAAGATGGCAAAGGAGCCAGTTAGAAGGTCATTGTGATCGCACATCTGACACTTCCTGAGGGTTTGAGTTTGATCTATACACCAGGGAAATTGGTGATAGAGTATCCTCAAGACATATTTAGGGTATAGTGATTTTACCAAATGATAATCTTGTGTCTGCCCTCAGGTATTAAATCATTCACTTAACATTTTTTAAACACCTACTATGTGACAGAATGACTTTAAGACAATTTATCTGTGATAAGATGTAATTTCAGTTCACAACAATCTGATACGTTAGAAAGGTGGTGGTGAAAACAAGAAACAAATAAATTCCTTATATTTATTCATACTATGAAAAATAAAGGAAGAAGAAATTAACATTATGAGGTATTTATATTTTGTATAGAATAGCTGCAAAAATTCTCTCAGAGAAGATGGTATTTAACCATAGATAGCATGTATATACATATATAATCTATCTATCTATCTATACACACACACACACATATATAAAAGAATAAGTCACACAGATATCAATGACAAGAGTGCTCTAGAATGATGAATCAACAACAACAGAGCATGTGAACCATGGCCAAGTTTTGTTTTTATTCAGCAATTAGATTATTATGGCTACAGCTGAATGAATGTGCATACAACGATGGAATAAAAAATAATAGAAAAAGCAAGAAGCCAACCAATGTAAAGATCTGTCTATCATGGTGAAGAATTTCATTTTTATACAGAGTGACACACATTTTTGAAGATGTTTAAGCCTATCGATTACTTTGGCTTTCAAATGCAGTAGATTATTAGTAGACAAGTACAGAAGAGAATGTGTCATCAATGGTTTATTAAAATGCTCCAGGGAAGAAACATCAGTAGCTCAGACTAGAACACGGCCATGGATACAGTGGCAGGATTATTTTAGATATATTTCAAAGAAACCTCCCACAGGGCTTATTTATAGATGGCTTAGACTGGTGAGGAGAAGGGAGGGGGTAAAGTCAAAGAATGAAATTTATTCTAAGAAAATGGAAATTCATTAATGGAGATAGGAAATTCTGGAACAAAAGGGTTCTGTTTATTTCTTTTTGGAAGGTAATGTTTTAAAAATTGCTGTTTGACAAATTATGATTGAGTTGCCAAATATGCATATTGTGTTACACGTACAACTGTATAATTAGTCTAGGATGCTGGGGATAAAACAGCATTGGAATAAACACGAAAGAGGCATCAGCAAAGAGTTTATCCCAAAGATAGGAAACTAACTGAGTTCCCCTAGGGAATGAAAGGCCAGATGGAAAAGGCAGGCAGAACATGGTTAGAAAGTCAGCTTCATTAATAACATTCAATAGCAGAGATAGACTTTTTGTAAGGCCAAACTACATATTTCTTTATGAAAACCCTGATGATTGTACCCATTCTTCAGTATCTCAAGCTCTTTGCAAAACTTAGAGCATGGCTGGAAAAACACAAAACAAAACAAAATTCAAACCACTAGGAGAATGCCACGTCTCCCTGCATGGAGACATGAATCCATTAAGAGAGAGGCTTCAGGGGAAAGTTCATAAATGGGCATCCTTTTTCCATCTAATTACGTTGGGTATTACTGACAATGGAGTAGTGAAGGGTGGGGATGGAAGTCACAGGACTTCCTAATATTTTCCTACTAAAATGAGTGAAGAAATAGTGTTATAACTAATAGCGATGTTTACCTGTATTAAAATATAACTTCACAGAGGTTCTCTTCTCCCCACAGAATGGGGAGTGAGAATCCCAGTTAAATGTATGATTGATGTTTAGAGAGTATTCCATGGATTTCTATTTCATTAACACAAGGAATGAGGAGGAATATTTATTTAAGAGAAACAAATTCCTAAAATTGCCCTGAATACCTCACAAGGCATTAAAACAGTATTTTCCAAATGTGTTCATGAAATGGTATACCTAAAACAATTAAGATTTATATATTTATCTTAAATAAACTGAACCTTGGCTTCAGGTTTAACAGTCCTGCTGAGAAGTCAATGTTGGAACTTTAAACATCCAAAATGATATGCTTAAATTCCTGTTAAGGTTAATCAACATGACTCAATGCCTGAACTCACCATGATTAATTCCAGAATTTTCAGACATTGAAGAATAGATAACTCTTTCAAACATTGTCCTGTACAAAATCATTCCTGCTCAACAAATAATACTGATACTTCTGTGGTCATTTTACTTTAAATTTGTGATACAAAGAAATTTCTCATGCATTTTTTTCTCATCCACAAATACTTATTTAAACATATCTCTTGCCTCAAAACCAGATATATATAACAGTAAGTAAAAATTACACTCATCATTTGGCTTTTCAACTAACACTCATTATATACCTAATAGAAATGAAGACAATGACTCTGTCCATGGCTGACTAACCTACTAACCTTGAATTGGAAGTATCAATACTGCAACTTAAAACTCATTACCATATATCTTCCTAACACTTGATGGCCTCCAGCAGGTATTATTGGCTGCTGATGAATTAGCATTTCCTTACTCTTCTCTTGGTTTATTTTGCTAACTTTGATCTTCTAGGCTTTCCAGAAAACAAACACTTGTGCTGTAGAAAGGCAGGACAATTAAATTTGTGAACTCATCCTAGAAACAGGGCTACATACCTCACTGCTGAATATCACTATGGTCACCTTTGAGGTTCCACCCTTGAGAAGCTATGACCAAGGCCAGTGCCTAGTCCACCCTTCAGAGCACATTTACATTAAAAAAACTGTAAAACTAGACCTACCAATTGATCCAGAAATCCCAATAGTTGTTATTTTCCCAAAGAAAAAGAAGTTATTTTATCAGACAGATACCTACACTTGAATGTTTATTGTAGCACAATTCACAATTGTGAATCTTCACAATTGAGAAGATATGGAATCAAGCCAAGTACCCCAAAATCATGTGTGGATTAACAAAATGTGGTATGTGTATATCATAGAATACTACTCAGCCATGAAGAAGGATCACTTTAATGCCTTTTCCAAAAATATGGATGGAAATGGAGACCATTATTTTAAATGAAGTATCTAAAGAATGGAAAACAAACAACATATGTACTCATGATTAAATTGGAACTAACCCCTGAGCACACGTGTGCATAGAGGGAAGTATAACTCAATGGAAATCAAATAGGGAGGCGGAGGGAGATGGGAGGAAGGGTGGACAAAAATCTACCTAATTGATACAATGAACATTATATGGATGATGGACTCACATACGACCTTGACTTAGGCATTGCAAAAGCAATCCATGTAAACAAACTATTTACAATCACACAGTATTTTGAAATAGAGAGAGAGAAAAAAAAGTCAGTAGCTCACCCTCAGTTCAGGGCTGTCATAGATCCTTCCCCCACCTGTCTTTGCTTTTCACATTTTTCAAGCAGTAGCTTCATACATTCTCACAACAGGTTTTTTTGTATGTTTTCAGTGAGAAAGACAAGGTAGAATATATTTATTTCCTTCCTGACAGTTGTCCCCAACCCTTTGTGACACCATAGGTCAGTTTCATGGAAGACAATTTTCCATGGATGGGGGTTGCTGGGATTAGATGTGGTGAGTAGGGGCGGTGTAGTGGCGGGATGAATGACATGACAGGTGGCAGAGTTCAGGTGGGGGTGCTGTGCTGGCTGGTTCCCAAAAAGCTACAGATCAGTACCAGTCTGTTGGCCTGGACAGTGGGGACTGTAGTTACCTTGAACCAGAGCGTAAAACTGTTTGCATTTGGTTCATAAAAAGTATATTCTTTGTATGTTGCATTGAGGAAAAAATCAGATAATGAAATATGATTACATTTCTTTTTCTTGTTTTTTTTTTTCTTTCTGATGCAGAGTCTCACTTTATCACCCTTGTTAGAGTACAGTTGAGTTGTAGCTCACAACAACCTCCAACTCTTGGGTTCAAGTGATCTTCTTGCCTCAGCCTCCCAAGTAGCTGGGATGACAGGTGTCCACCACAACACTTGGCTATTTTTAGAGAGGAGGTCTTTCTATGGCTCAGGCTGGTCTGGAACCTGTGAGCTCAGACAATCCACCAGCCTGGGCCTCCCAGTGGCTGGGATTAAAGGAATGAGCCACCAATCCTGGCCGAAATAGTATTACTTTTCATGAAGCATCACTAAATACCACCATTCACCCACCTCACATCAGTAATAAAGATACGTGTAATTTAGATTGATAATTTGTGGTTTTTATCACATGGAAAGTGCTATTTCACAGAACTAATTATTGAATTGGTAGGTTATAAGATAATATGCTAATCAAAATTCCAGGGATTAATTTCAAAGGCATGGCCATAATATAATCTCTTACCTTTAACTTGTGATCTTTTCTGTATTGTACTATTTCTTTAAATATCAAGCTTCACCTCCATCATTGTTTTCTTAAAAATATAACTTTCCTAAATACTATTGCATTCATGAAAATACCTTCTGCTCTTGTCTATGAATAAGAAAAAAATTAAAGAAACTCTTGATTTCAAATAGAACGTTAAATTAAAACATCCACAAAAGTATATTTATGTATTTTAGAGATTTAAACTTTAATCCTCTTGGAAGGAAAAAAAATGTCTTTCTCTGCAAATAAACATCAGTAATTCCAATCATATATTCCAAATAGATACATATACAAAAGAAACAACAGACATTATCTCTCTCTTTTCTTAATACATGCCTTATCCCAGCTTCATAGCCATGTAAACACAACACAGAATCAGCATTAAATGTTTTACAAGAAGATTACTAATCAAATACAGAAAGCCTCAGACATCGAAACACATAAAGTTCTATAAACATAGTAATATTTGTAATAAAGTACCCTTTTATATGTTTATATTTTAAATAGGAAGAACCACGTTTACTTAATGTATTTTTAAAAAATATATTTTGGTTATGTAAACTTTCCTATAATGTATAAATTGATGTGTGTGTTCATTGTAAATCAAAATAGTTCCACCATGTCTGTCTTCTAACAAAATTATGTTAGAAAGGACGTTCTAACTTTATATTGGCAAAATTTATATAACTTTTCAATATTATTATATCATATTCTTTGACTATGAAGTAATTCATTTGTCATATAGAACTTTCATATAAACACAATTATTTATAATCATTTTTAATCGTATTCATTTTATAAAATTCATGAATGTTGAGTACAAACCTGCTCTTTGGGGGTACATAATATGATGAGCAGCTAAAATTTAGTATTATAAGAAGCAAATTCCCACTGAACTATTTTTGCATAACTATAAATCTGTTCTTGATTAACAGCTCTTCCTGATATGAAAACTCTATTACTTTGTAATTTGAAAATGAGTCTGAAGTGAAACAGTGAAGGCTGTATTTAGCAGTGTTATTTTTCTGACATCAGAACAATCTGGATGATCTATTAGGATTTTTCTATGCTTCTTTTTTTAAATATTGCTTGGGGCCATTGAGATGACTTTAAATTCATCCTGCTGAGAGGCTAAGCAGAAGGGATTAATATAGGGTATGTTCTTGCATTTATAAGAGCTAAACTAGGTTGTTTAGAGTCAGAACACTGCAAGTCCGAAGGTACATCCAGCAATGACTTTAACAGATTATTACCCAATCTTATGAAGGAGGAGGAAAAAAATATGTCCTCCAGCGTTTTTATTCATTCAGACATAATTGGAAAGCTATGAAATGGATTTGCATGCCGACTTCACATGAGTAATTATTTAGTTTCTCTATTTTCAAAAGAACTGGTTGGAGGGGCAGTTGTATTATTTTGTCTTTATCATCTAAACATCTATTAAATTTTGTTCCATTAGAATTTGATCTTTTATGGGAGCTGCTGTGATCAAAAATGAAACAAAGAGGCTTTTCCTCAGGTTTTTTTTTTTTTTTTTTTTTTTTGCCTTATTCCACTTTTGTAAATGAGAACTACTTAAATGTGCCAAAGAATCACAATTTCCTGCAGGGCAATTTTAGATTTAGCTGCAGAAGCAGAGAGAATTGCCTTTTTAAAGCTTATCCTTTGTTTCTCTGGGATGAGCTTTTAGTATTCTGCATTATAGATACCTCACTGTTTAAAAATATGTAGACAGGAATTAGACTCTGACCATAAAATACCTAAAGCATTTAACATTCTTTTACTTCTTGGTATTTATATTCTTCTTAATTACATCTTAATTATGAAAGACATTTTTATGTTTCCTGTTGATCTTTATTTATCTACATGTTAAGTTTAGTTTGAAAAAAGGATCAAATTACTTTTCAACTTATGTTTCTAGAGATTCCATTTTTATTATCTTCAGTTCTCTGAATAAATTGAATGTTACCTAATGGAATTTTCATTTGGTTAGTCAAGCCTATTATCAAACATACACATTTATTTCAAAAAATTATAATGTTTTGTAGAGGTTTAATTACTATGTGACTGGTAACACATAATGATTTTATTAACATATACAATGTATGCTCCTCATTTCTCTTTTATATTTCTTTTAGGTTCTAGAATTTAGGAGGAGATACTCAAATATTTAACTCCCTGATGGACTGATGATGTGAAAAATACATCTAATATTAAATTTTATTTTTAAAGGAATTAAAATATCTAGTAAACAAAACAATCTGGAATAAAATTCTGGAAAAGTTTTCCTTCTGAAATGCACAGACATTTTGAGATCTTGAGTTTACTTAATGAGAATAGCCAAGATAAATGAAAATTAAATAGTATTAAAATATCAAAAATAAAGGTGGTTTATCAAATGATAGTACTTCATAAAACTGTGTTGTAATATTTAACGTTGGCATATTGAAGATGCCTTAGGATATCGTAGGGCAGAGTTGGGGGCAGGCTAGTCAATGCGCAAGAAGGAGAAACCTTGGCTCAATATGAGAAAGTACTTTCTAGCAACTAATCGTTTCCCTTCAGACATGGAATGAATAACAATGAGGGATGTTGTAGAGGGGTTTCAGCATTAGAAGAAAAATCACATTAAAATGATCTCCGAGGACATCTGAAACTAATAATCTATGAGTTCAATGTGTCCGTTCTACATTTAATTAGCCTCAGCCCATTTTTTCTTGACTTCATTTTGTTCTGAGTTCCAAGAAGATAGCAGAAATAAAATCACAACTCTATGCCATTCTTTCATTGGGGAAGGAAAACAGCTTTAATTGTGTCTAGTAATAAAATAAAAATAAGCCAAAAATTGAAAAGGAGTGAATGTCATTATTTTCCTGTAAAATTCTTCATCTATGTTATTGTTGCTTCCCAATCAGAAGGGGCCGCTCTAGTAAATATGACTGTTTTACTCTAGTAAAACCATCAGCAAATCAAATCAGTTGTTTGTTTCACAGTGTTAATTAGCATTCCAAATGGCTCTTTAAAATTGAATTCTGTTAGAATATTACCTTTTAAACATGTACAATTGATTACATCCCATTATTAATAGTGATTGAATGTGTTATAATAATTGAGAACAATCTGAGTGAAATTCTGTTGAGAGCTTAAATCATGGGTTGATTAAAGGGAAGTTTGATAATACGTAACATTTTAAAATGTTACTATTTCATTCCAAAGTTTCTAGGATAGGACTTTACCTAAGGGAAATGATTATGAATGAGTACAGAGAGGTGGACATAATAGTTGCTATAACAGGATTGCTCACAATGTTTGCCATAAGATACATATATACTCAAAATACTACTAAATGTTGATAATCTGTAAATATATATTACTTACCTCAAAACTCATAAGACTCATACATTTTAGCTAGAAATTATTTTTACATCTTGTAGGTGCAAAAATAGAGTCACAAAAAGGAAACTTCACTTGTCCAGCATAATAAATGTAGTAAGCGGGAAGGTGAACAATTACAGCAAGGAAAATAATTCAGATTCCTATGCCTGCCGCTAAGAATCCTCATAAGACTATAGCTCAGTAACAACAAAGATACTCATTAAATGACTTAATACTATGCATGCGTAAAAAGTGATCTGAGTATAATATTTAATACTGATAGAATGGTATATTAAACATATTTTATATCCTGGGAATGGATCTAAGAATATTAATGTGTGAAGTCAATTAATCATACAAATACTCTTAAGAATTAGGCAATATTTTCACCTTATATTTATGGGTAATACAACTGAAACACAGAGAGATAATCTAACTTAGAAGAATTCACTCAGCAAGCTAAGCAGAGTGATGTTTCAATCCACCACTTCTGGTAATGTATAACTACTTTTGAGAAATTATCTCACCTTTATGCTATTTTACACTAATCTAAGTCTGGATATTTAATATCTAAACCAGCAGGTATTTGAAATTATTTTAGCCATTCCACATTTTCCAACTAACTGATTTTCTTTACATTTTGGATATAAGTTTTGTTGATGATCACTCGAAGATAACATGTTTCTTTCCCCCCAACGTGCTTGGAAAACGTGCTGTTCTTTTTTTCATTTTTATAGATTGACTAATTTTTCTACTTATGTTTTCCTTCTATTTCTCCCACTTTGAGTTCATATAGCTTCTTGAATCTATGTGTTGCTAGCTTTGTGGAATTCTTACCTTTTTTTCTTTTTACGCATTCCTGGGCTACGTGTGCAGTTTTGCTACATACATAGTTTACACAAGTCAGGGCTTATAGGGCGTCCATCACCCCACGCGTATTTTACCCACTAAGTAACTTCTCATCATTCGCCCCCCCATACCTTCACCTATCTGAATCGCCATTGTCTGCAATTCCACTAGTTTCTAGCACCCACTAATGAGAGACAATATGTAATATTTGACTTTCTGTGCCTGGTTTGTTTCATTAAAGATAATGACCTATGATCCCTTCCATGATGCTGCAAAAGACGTGATTCCACTCATTTTTATGGCTGAGTACTCTTCATTGTGTGTCTATGTATCTACATATATACCACACTTCCTTCATCCCTTTGTTTGTCAATGGATACTTTTATTGATTGTGTATTTTATTACCATGAATAGTGTGGGAGTAAAAGTACAAGTGCTTTCTTTTCTGCTTTATTTTCTTTTTCTCCTTTTTGGAATTCCATTTACACATATTTAGACTTTTATTATGTTCTCTATGTGCTTTAACATATGTTCTTTTCTTTTTATTATTTTCTCTATATATAATTTCCTTTTAGATATTTTATATCGGCCAGATGTTAAATAAACTAGTAATATTGTCAAGTGCTCACTCTACTGTTAAACCTTAGGACAGTTTCTGAAAAACATTTTGCTTCTTATTTGTATCATACACATGTGATTCATGGTATTGATCACTTGTCCCCCTCTTTTCTTCTCCTTTCTACCATTTTTACTATTTTCTTTCCATTTATATTCTTTCCATTATTTTAAAATTCCTACTTGCTAACCCAATATCTAAATTATCTCTAGGTTTCAATTCTAATATTTATTTCCATTTATTATAAGTCTCATTACATTTTCTCATTTTCAGTAGTATGCTGGGTAAATTGTAGAAAGAAACAGAGAAGTTCCAAGCCTTCTTTTTTTTTTTTTTTGCAGTTTCTGGCCAGGCCCAGGTTTGAACCTGCCACCTTCGGTATATGGGGCCAACGCCCTACTCCTTTGAGCCACAGGCACCACCCACTCCAAGTCTTTCTATAAGATCATTCTGAGGTCTTACTATGAGGCAGAGAAGGGAATGACTGATCACCTCAGGGCAATCATTTATCTCCTTGGAGCAGGAAAAGGTCGTAATTTTAGTAAGAATCATTTCTCCTTTAGTTCTTCTCTTCTCTTTTCTTTTTTTCTACATATTCCTAACAGATTTTTATTTGAGGATCTGTTTTCTGTCTTCTCAAGTGGAGAACTTTGACAGTATGTTAATTTGAGGTTTCACGTGCTACATTTTGTCTTCCTTTCTCATGTAATGTTCATTCAAACTTTTGAGTAGAAATCGGATTGTGTTTAAGAGAGCCTGCACTTTTAAGTGGGAATATTTCTTCCAACTATTACAAGACTGTAGAAATGTCATTTGCCTTCCAGAAACTCTTAGCTGCCTACTTAGCAAACGTCTTCAGCAAATGAACCATGGAATAAAATCAATCCAGCATGTAGGGTTTCTGGATTTTTTTTTTAAATTTGTGTGCCAGAGAAAAACTCCACACATACGTTAATCTTTGCTAGACTGATTTTTACCCACAGTATCTTTACATAGGCAAAGTTCAGTCAGCCCCTACCCAGAGTCAGCAAATACTACATATGAAGAAAATTTTGAATGATAAGCTTTTACCTTCTAATGGTCTCTGTTAATTGAGTTCTATTTTATACTCTTTCACAGTAGTCTTATTTCTTTACAATGTATTTTTGAAATATTTATGTTGCTTTTCCATCTCTTTGTTGCCAAGGCAACAAAGCCATCTGTGATTTCCTATATCTCACTCATTCCTATAGACACTCAGCAATGACTGTCTTTTATTAGTATCTATTTTTTTATATTATGTTCTTAATTTCCAAAAATATAATATGCTCCTTTAAAAATCTGCTTGCTTATTTTTATAATTTCCCAATTCTTCTATACTGTTTTTTAAATTAAAATTTTGTAGTAGTAATTATTTTTATACCATGTCCAAAATCAAATTACAAGCAGGACACTTTTTTCCCCTGCATTTTCTAATGATTATCACAAATCATAATTTATTTCCTTTGTGCTGTTCTTTTTTTCTGTTAGGCTGTTTTAGGTTATTTTGAAAATACTTCTGGGATGCTTCTGATGGTGTGTGTAAAGCTATATTCCTCTAGAAATGATTTCTTACTAGTTTCTTATCACTTTAAATATTTCCATTGGCCACTCTCTTTGCAAATTACAGGTAAGGCAAACCATGTGTAAGTTCTCTAAAAAGGAGTTTGGAGAAAGAAGACTTTCTTCCAGTGAACAGTTTTCAAAGCAAGGAGATACAAATTTTGGTGTAAAATGAAGGGAAGAAAGAGACTTTGATTTTATAGCAAAATTTCCCATCCAGACTCCTGACCAAGTGTGTTTATGCAGAGGACACTTGCTAAATCCTAATTAATTGATACAGGTGAAAGTCTCGACATTGAAAGGTGTGGGTCTTTGGGGAAAGTGGTTTCCTATGTGGCCTTCAGTCAGCTAATGGCTGCCAGCCTCTGTTAGGAATGTAGGACCAGTGGCCACGCTAGATCCACCTCGGACTGGCTTTTGGTCGGATTCACATGTGTTCATATATGCAAATACCTAAGAATGTCTGCTTTATTTTAGTATTTCTCCAGGACCACCCCAGCCATGCTCTCCATGATAGCAAAGCTTTGTATTTATTTGTTTGTTTCTGTCACTTTCATGATGGGAAAGTAGCCCTTAAGAATTTCAACATCGTGGGCTACAATCTTCTTAGCCTCCTCATGTGTACTGAATAAAGTGCTGCCTGCCCTGTACAAAAACTGAGTCTCTGAAAAACTATGTATAAGTTCGGCTTCTCTATCAAACTTCTACAAAAGAAGCACTAGTAACCTCTTTACCAGGTTTAGGAGGACATATCCTTATACTCTTCACACTTGGATGGATTTACAATATATACTCTCAGATATTTTTAGGTGTTTTGTGAGTCTGTATTGCTGTCCATAATATCAGAAATGACGACCCTTTTCATCATCTCATTCATCTACTTCATTCCCTTTTATTCATCATGTTTACAATGACAACAGTTTGACCAAAGCCTATAGAAGCTTTCCGACTTAATTTTCCTTGTCTTCTCAGCAGCACTCAGATGAATCCCAACATGTCATCTCAGCTGAATGTCGGATCCTTGTGTTTGTGCATCTTCCCCATTTGGCTTCTCTCATCATTTACCTTTTCTCTTTTACATTTCTCGTCTTTCTTTTTATTTTAGTTTCCCTCTTGGTCTGTTCTACTTAATAAAGTCTGGGACACTTCAGGAATGATTCTGATTTGGATAACAGTTTAAATAGATTTACAAATCTCCCCATAGGTCACTGTATCCAAACTCGTGTTATTAAATAGCATATGTTAATAAGTCTCAAGATTTTATCCAGAGCCCTGACATTCGTCCTGTGCAATGGACTTGTGTGAAAAAATCTGTTGTCCTGGCCATTTAGAATTTATCTTAAAAAAAGGAAAAGGTTTATTTTCTTCCTTCTCCCCATAAGCCTCAAAGGGCACTGTGTGCAATTGCTTAAACAAAACTAGTCATTTCAGTACTTTTAATCATGACTCAAAAGATTATAAAATGTTGCATTTACTCGGAAAATGAGGATTTTAGATTTGAAAATGACTTTACTGATTTTTAGGTTGTATCAACAGCTAGTGCTTCTGTGCATTTGCCTTGTAATTGTTTGCTATATACACCTTCTACATCCCAAATTTCTCCTGTTATTCCTGTGCTTCTTCTTCATTTTTTTTTTTTTTTTTGGCCAGGGCTGGGTTTGAACCTGCCACCTCTGGCATAGAGGGCTGGCGCCTTACTCCTTTGAGCCACAGGTGCCACCTCCTGTGCTTCTTTTAATATTGCATGCAATGCCTATCTATTCATTATATACAGATGATCAAAGAGAGTAGAAATTACACCACAAACTTTTTGTTCAAGAGAGTGGATGACATCAACTAAACCATACTGAGTCAGGTGTTATTTTTGCGTTTGGTGCATATATTTGAGTGATATTTCTAAAGGAGGCACAACATTGGAACATTGTACAAAGGTAACATATATTGAAAATTTTTGTATGGTTTTCCAATTAATGGAAATTTTTATAAATAATGAGTGTACAGCTTAGCAAAACAAGAAAATAAATAAGTAAAAATACTCTAACCACATTTGTAAAGAAAAATGAGACAATTACAATCTGAAAATACATCATCTTATTTCCCTTGCCAGAACTATATCTGACTTCTGATACTAAAATGTCCATAAATCCTCAGCACCTGATATTGACTCTATGCCTCATCTGTGACCGGGCACCTTCTTGATGAGACTAAAGGTGGATACAGATTATTCCAATTCCAGCAGTCCTGCTGAGTGGTTGCCCTGTATTCCTACTGTCTTCTCAGTTTCCTTTGTGGATTTAGTTTTGATAGCACATGTGTAGCTATGTGCACACCCAGCCTCTTCCTGCCCTACCTCTTCCTTTTTCTCCCACTACTGTTAGAAATGAAAGATTCCAGTGTGGAGGGATAGTCCATGCTGCTCCGTCCCTCCCTAGGTGCTCACCCCTTGGATTTTTGCTCTGCAAAAATAAAATCAGTTTAAGTCACTTCATTTCTCAATGTATTTACAATTTATTTACACATACATTTTCTCCTATTAAAAATATAAAATTAAGTAATAAAATAAAATTGTTATTGCATGAAATAATAGAATATACTTGCTTGAATTTGCTTGCTAGATACTTCCTAGATACCAAATATATCTGCTAATAAAAAAAAAAAACCCCACTAAAGGAATATCTGGCAATACTCGGATAGTCAAGAGGAATAATGAAAGTTCAAAATTAGTATCATATTTGGATAGTGTAAGCACATGACTGCAGCTAGAATAATTAGCTAAACCAATATTGAAATATGAAGCTTTTATACTTCGAAGGGGTTTTATACAAACTCTGAAAGTTTTGATTTCCCTCTCAAGCTTATTTTACACTGGGAGAATATTTGCTACAACGTAATCCTCAAAAATTTAAATAATGCTAGAAAAATATGTCATTTGATAATCAATTTTTCTTTCCAATTTATATCTTTTTTGTGTCTAATTATAAGTACAAATCTTTGTTTGAGATCTCATATTTACTATAGCAATGACTTATTTATTTTTATTGTTTGGGATTCATGGAAGGTACAATGAATTAGGTTACACTGAATGTGGTTGTTTATTAAAGTCCCTCTTGGATTTGTTTCCTGCCCCCAAGAAGTGTGCCATACACGATGACACCCATCCCCCCTCCTCCCTCCCTTTCCACAATCCCTCCTTCCTCTATTCCATCCCTTGTCTTAGCTTATTTACTGCCTTCATATTAGAACTGAGTACATTGGATTCTTGCTTCTCCATTCTTGTGATGCTTTACTAAGAAGAATGTGTTCCACCTCTATCCAGGTTGACACAAAAGATGTAAGGTCCTGGTCTTTTTAAATGGCTGAATAGTATTCCATGTTATACATATACCATAGCTTGTTAATCCATTCCTGAACAGTTAGGCTCTTTCCACATTTTGGTGAATGTAAACTGAGCTGCGGTAAACATCTTTGCCCTCATACCCCTCAGGTTGGGAGCCTGAGTCTCAGCCCACTTCATAGATATGCTCCAACTTTTCCAAACCATGTCCCTTGGCTAAGCAGTGGCTTTCCTAGGAAACCATGTGTCCCTCAAATCTCTCCACAAGTAGTTTCCACTTATCAGACACGCTGGAGCCCGCCAAGCTCTAGGAACTGAGGGAAGAACGCTCCCAGAATGGCTGCACCAGCCTGCAGCCAAACAAGGAAAGATCCGTTCTGCCCAGCGGCTCAGTCCCCCACTCTGTGCACTATTCAAAGTCACTTGCTCACTTGCCCAAGGTCTCTCAAGGTAACTCAACCAAGTGTCCAAGTCCAAACAAACAAATAAACAAACAAACCAAACCCTCAGGGAACGCTTTCCCTGTCTTTAAATTCTAGCCGCTGCTGCTGTTGCTGCCTTCTGCAGCCACCACGGCTGACCAGCCTCTGACCCATCGCAAACACCTGCTACTTCTCCACTGCTTTCATCCTCTTCTTGGGGTCCTGAAATCTCCCGATACCCCAGAAGGGATATTTCTAGGTAGAGTCCACAAGCCAGAGATGCCTGGACTCTTCTCTCCCCCATCTCACCTCACCTCGTTGCAAGGAAGCCATCTCTAGTCCACCATCTTGCTTCACCCCCATACTAATTATTACTCTTCATGTTTAAAAGCTTGTTTGTCAAAGCTTCATCTAATAGAACACCATAATGGTAAACAATGACACAGTTTTCTACATATTGCCCTAAATATTAGTTTATATGTTTTTGGTAACGATGTAAATGATTGCTAAGGTATATTTCTGTATTTGGCGTCCATCGCTGTCTTTCAGTAAACACATAAAATTTTATTACAGTCTATGGCTTAAAAATATATTAGAGAGACTGGTGACTGTCATAACAATAATTAAACATAGTGCATTTTCATCAATAAAATATAAAGTTAGTTGAAAAAATATTAAGTTGTCAGTAAATCAGTATTGTTTTCTTAGTTCCTATACACTTACATTCTTTTCAGTTGATACAATATATGTTACTTTTAGTAATAATACCTTCAAATAGTGAATGGAATAACTCAAAATGAAAAGTTTGGTTTTATTTGTTTCCAGAGAGATTTTAAAGTTCAAAAGATTGTAACAAAATTAAATTAGTAATTGAGAGAGTTAATAACAGTTTTAAAGGTCATGAACTGAATAAAACCAACTACAGTTAACATCAATATTTAAGGTAGATACATATACAAATCAAATACTATTTCTGGAAAAATGGTACTTATAAGCTTACTAACAGTGGCTGTTTTTTCATGCCATGGATTATGCATAAAGTGTTAGTTTAATCAGCCATAAATGTCAACATTTGATTGATTGATAGTTGGATTTATATGTAAATATGTGGATAGCTAAAATGCTTGGGGTTATGGGGTCCTGCTGACCCATCTGAATTTTCTGTCTACTTTTTCCTACATACGAACCAAATGAAAATAACATATGTCTAAAAAAATTATTTCCAAATTAGTTGTTTTCTCTCTTTAATCTTATAACTCACTTTTCTTTATTGACAGAAATTATCCTGTGTTGTGTAGTATCTTGCAACGTATGACCACTCCCAGGCTGGTTTCTTTCCTTTTTCAATTGTCTTACATTTTATTACCTAAAGACTACAGAGTTTCATTTCCGCTTCTCCTGTCCTCCAGAAGAAACACATTCCAACACATTTCCTATTCCATATTTCCTTGACTGTTAATATCTTACTCCCATCTTATTCAACTTGCATTTCATGGCTCACTTTATTTTCCACTGCCCTTCAATTTTAAGGATGCTGACTCTCTTCTTAATCTCTCATGCTCATTAGTTAGAACTCTAAATCTAGTTAGGATTTTTTCTTTCTCATTTCTGTGCCTGGCCTGAGCTGCTGAATAGTGCTTGGGAAACACACACCCATAAAACACCACCAGGTTGATACAAAAAAATAATAACTACAAACTCAGAGATTTATTTCTTAGGGAAGTGACTGGAAGTCAAATTCAAAGCAATTTGACAACAATTCAAAATTAATTTTAACCATCATATTGCAGAATAACTATCCTGTATTTTCTTACTATTCAAATATCTAACAGCAGTTCTCCTGTCTCTAACCTGATGAACCTCCTTCTTATTTTTCTGTGATTATAGAGGTGGGTCCAGGAGAAGTTTTGCCTTCTCCCATCAGCAGTCTATCCACGCGTCACCCACATGTAGCATCCTGCCTGAAATCCCACCAGTCACGTGTCTTGTCCACTGGCGCCCATCTCTGCTCCTCTTGTCTAGCTCCTGCCCCTGCAACCATGTTTTAATTCTCTGCATTACAAATTTCTTTTTTGAGACGGAGCCTCAAGCTATCCCCCTGGGTAGAGTGCCCTGGCATCACAGCTCATAGCAACCTCCAACTCCTGGGCTCAAGCGAGTCTCCTGCCTCCGCCTCCCAAGTAGCTGAGACCACAGGCGCCCGCCACAA
>CAUYQV010023991.1:0-10147 GCA_963574575.1 Galagoides demidoff | reverse complement strand
GTCTGGGTGAGGTGAGGGAGGTGATAGAAGAGGTATGAGAAGAGGGAGGAGAGGGATGAGTGGGTGAGGAGAGGGAGGAGTGAGAAGAGGGAAGAGAGGGTGAGGAGAGGGAGGAGAGAAGAGGGAAGAGAGGGTGAGGAGAGGGAGAGGAAAGAGAGGGATGGGTGAGGAGAGGGAAGAGAGGGATGGGTGAGGAGAGGGATGAGAGGGATGGGTGAGGAGAGGGAGGAGAGGGAAGAGAGGGTGAGGAGAGGGAGGAGAGAGAAGAGGGAAGAGAGGGTGAGGAGAGGGAGAGGGATGAGAGGGGGAGGAGAGGGAGGAGAGGGATGAGAGGGTGAGGAGAGGGAGGAGAGAGAAGAGGGAAGAGAGGGTGAGGAGAGGGAGGAGAGAAGAAAGAGGAGAGAGAGGAGAGGGAGGAGAGGGAGGAGAGGGAAGAGAGGGATGAGAGGGTGAGGAGAGGGAGGAGAAAGAAGAGGGAAGAGAGGGTGAGGAGAGGGAAGGGAGAGGGAAGTGACAGTAAAAGTCATTAAAGTAGTTAAGGATGTCAAAAACAAGAGCAAAGAGAAAGGGAAAAAGAGGATCCAGCATAAGTCACGTTAAGAAGGAAGCAACATGTCATTGTCTGAGAGGTCACTAAATGCAGCTACTAAGTTAGCGCTGCCCCTCTCTATGTGACCTTCCTCCTGCACACCCCTAGAAGACGATGGCAGAAGCCCTGTCCCATAGCACCTGGCACTCTTCAATCTATCTTCAATCTAGTTCACAGTAAGTTCTTCATAATGAATGAATGACTTAAAAGTTCTAGGAAAGATTTTATAGATTTCACTGAAGAGAAAGAGGAAATGGACTGACCTGTCCTACGAGGATTGTGCTTAAAGATAAGGGGGGGGGGAGTTTCACTGAGAGCAAAGGACGGGAGCTGGCAGAAGAGTTGCTGGAGGGAGATCATGCCCCTCCTCTCCTGGATGGGCTAAGCTGGGCAGATGTGCCTTGATAGTCCCCTCTAGTCTCTGCATTCTAAATTGGGTCATGGTGGTCAAAGAGCTAATTTTTTTTATTATGTAAAAAGCTCTTACATACCAATAAATAGTGCAACCCAAAGAAGAGAACAGGTGGTTCACAGAAAAAGAAAACACAAGTAACATAAACATGAATAAATGAATGACATTATTTACTACTAGAGATAAATTTAGAATTACAAATTACCATTTTTATGCACTTTTCTCCTTAATGACTTTTTAAAATTGAAAAGCTAGATGCCATACACGTAAAAATTCAAATAGGAGTATACAATAAAAGTGTCCCTCTTTCCCCAGAAGCAGATGTAGTCACCAGTTTATTTTAAACCTTTAAGAAAATATTTTGTAGGACACAATTATAAGAGGGATTTTATCTAACAAATGTAATCAGTGCAACCTAATTCTTTGTACCCTCAATGAATCTCAAACAAAAAAGGGGAAAATATTCTATGCCTATATGAGCACAGTATTTTTGAGGAAGGAGAAATAAATCTTATACTTCTCAGTGGTCCTAAGAAAGCAGCAGGCAGCTGCAGAAGAACTCCTTCTCTAAAGATCAGAACAAACTTTACACGCAGATGAAATAACCTTGAAAAGAAAAAGAAAAAGAAAAAAAGATTTTGTAACTAATAATAATACCCTGGTTTCTAACATCTGTAGTTGTAACTATGTAGTTGATATTGAATCGAAGGAAAAAAAAAAGGTATAAGAGAGCCTAGAAAAAAACTGTTCCTAGAACTCAGCATTTCACCCCTCAAGGCACCCTGAGTTCTCGCCTGCAATTAAAGGTTCCTTCCTCTATATTGTTGGTGTGTCTGTCTGTTTTAATTCAGTGTGTTTCTGCAACATTTTTGGTTCCCTGACCAGGAAAATGAGCAGGTGGATTGGGACTGAGAGATTCTAGGGGCTTCCCCATGCCAGGTATAGCACCCCTTGGGGGTACTCCCTGACACCCTGACTGATGCTGTTCCTTAAGGGTTCTCCCATGCTGATGACACAGAGGGGAGGTCCCATGGTGGTCCAATGAGGCAGCAGCTCACCAAGAGAAGAATGAACATACTGTGGAAGGGCATATCTAGACTTAGGTAAGAACTGGATTACAATCTTTGGGAAGCACTGGCCAGGGACCTGTCAACCTTTCCTGCACAACACTTACAGAGTACCTTACTGCAATATGTGGATGATTTACTCTTAGGCTATGAGTACTAGAAAAGGAAGTGCTCAAGGAACTGATATGTTCTTAAAACATTTAGAGAACTGTGGATATAAAATTTCCTAAAGAAACCAGGTAATTTGTAACCTGCTTGTTCCTAAGGCCAGAGAATTTTTAGAGGCAGCTGGCTTCTGTCACCTGTGAATCCTAAATTTTGTTGTGCTTGTAGGAAGTTACAAAGGAGGTGGATAAAGAGCCCCTAGTGCAGATGGTTCTCAACTTTCCTAATGCTGCAGCCCTTTAATACAGTTCCTGTGGCACAGGTTGAGAACCACTGCCCTCTAGTGTAAAAGGCCCTCAGGAAAAAGCATTCTAAGCCATTAAAGAAAACTCCCACCTGGAACATCTTATAGCACTCACCAGTCAACATTTATACTGATTCAAAGTATGCCTTTATAACCCTACATATGCATGGTGCACTGTATAGAGAAAAAGGACTATTAAACTCAGCTGGAAAACAAAGTATCACTAAGAAATATAAAACTTATTGAAAACTGTGTGGAAACTTAGCAAGGTGGCCGTAATGCACTGCAAAAGACACCAAAAGAGGCAAGGACTTTTAACTTTTTTTTTTTTTGCAGTTTCTGGTTGGGGCTGGGTTTGAACCCACCACCTCTGGCATATGGGACCAGTGCCCTACTCCTTTGAGCCACAGGCACCACCGAAGCAAGGAATTTTAAATGCTGAAAGACGGTGCATGTAAGTCTTGAAGGTTTGTGAAGAAGAATTAAAAAAGAATTTTGTGGCTCAGCGCCTGTGGCTCAAACGGCTACAGTGCCAGCCATATACACCTGAGGTGGTGGCGGGTTTGTATCCAGCCCAGGTTCACCAAACAACAATGATGGCTGCAACCAAAATATAGCTGGGTGTTGTCATGGGCGTCTGTGGTCCCAGCTACTTGGGAGGCGGAGGCAGGAGAATCACTTGAGCCCAGGAGTTGGAGGTTGCTGTGAGCTGTGATGCCAGAGCACTCTACCTAGGACAACTCTAGCTCCAAAAAAAAAAAGTTTGTATGTAATTAAGTTGATTATAATGAAAAGGAAATTTCTAGTTAAAACCACAAAGTTGTCTGTTCTCAGTTTAGTAAGACTTATGTTTGAAGCTTCTTAAATTTCTATTCTTGTACACATATTTAAAGTAATGAGAGGCTGGGCAGAGTGGTTTACACCTGTAGTCCTAGCAATCTGGGAGGTCAAGGTGAGTAGAATGCCTGAACTCACAGTTTTAAGACCAGCCTGAGTCACAGCAAGACCTCTTCTCCAACAACAACAACAAGATATATATAGCTGAACATATGGTGGGCACCTGTAGTCCCAACTACTCAGGAGGCTGAGGCAAGAGAATTGCTTGAGCCCAAGAGTTTGAGGCTGCTGTGAGCTGTGACAACACAGCACTCTACTGAGGACAAAAAAAAAAAAGAAAAAAACGCATCAAAAGTCAGAACTCAAAGAGCCAATTTCCCATTGTAGAGTTAATACAAAGTTTGTTAAAAACTTTCTATCTTTTTGCCTCTAAAAACTGTGGTTGCTATGTTATGAATAGTCTTGAGATAAGGTACCAGGACTCAGCATAAGACCCAAGGTCAGTTACATTTGAAACTAAAGAAAAAAAAGTCCTCTTTACTTTTTGAAACAGTACAGCCACTTTTCTTTCTGAATTGGCATTGCTCTGTCTAGCTCTTGAATATATTGTTAAGAAATGACTTTATCATGTTGGAAATTAACTGGAAACTGCATGCTGCCAACAGGCCACAGAATTCTGGAAAAGTTTTTTTTTTTTTTTTTAGACAGAGCCTCAAGTTATCCCCCTGGGTAGATGCTGTGACATCACAGCTCATAGCAACCTCCAATTCCTGGGCTCAAGCAAGTCTCCTGCCTCAGCCTCCAGAGTAGCTGGGACCACAGGCGTCCGCCACAACGCCCGGCTATTTTTTGGTTGCAGCCGTCATTGTTGTTTGGCGGGTCGGGACTGGATTCGAACCCGCCACCTTAGGTGTATGTGGCTGGTGCCTTAGCCACTTGAGCCACAGGCGCCGAGCCAGAATTCTGGAAAAGTTGAAAGAATGAATATAACATTAAAGGCCAGTACAGGGAAAATATGCCAAGAATCTAAACTTCAGTGGATCCAGGCTTTACCATTAGCATTGTTTAATGTATCACAGACCCTGTCCCATTTTAAGAAATTTACCAGGGACCCCAAGAAAACTAAGAGAAAGAGAACTTACTAACCAACTAATGTCACTGGGAAAAATAATAATAAAAAGATTTCAGAAGGGGTAATGACAGATGTCATAGATAGTTTATCTCTCCCAGTCCATCCCTATTCTCCAGATGGGGATTAAAGATTGACGCCTGAGCCTGCTGAAACCATGGTGAAAAGGCCCCTACTTGGTGCTCCTGTCCACACCAACATCAGTGAAGGTGAACGGCATTGCTGCCTCAATATATCACTCACATTGAAACGAGCCTGTGAAGAGGAGTCAACGACACCCACAGCATCCCCACTGCCTTACCCTGAGAAAAAGGACTGTAGTCCTGCCCTAGTCATATACCAGGAGCTGACTGGTCTACGCATGGCAGAAGCTTAAAGACAAGTAGCAGCGGCATGAGACTGATTCTTTGCTTTGGACTTTTTCACTTTTCTTCTTTAATCTCAGGTATAAGACACGGTGAAGGTTGTGAAAAATGTATCCAAGAGATAACCCAGACTAGACAAAGTGTTAAAATGGTTACTGGTTTACTTCATATTATGAATGTACAGGAAAGCCTGAAGGAACATGCATATGTAGTAACAACCAATATCAGGTATGTATACCCCACAGTGGGCCTGCTGTTGTTACAATCCTTCTGAACCCCCAGAGCAGACTGAATTTGCTACGTGGTAAACTGATATCCCTAGAAAAGACACTAACCCAAGTTACAACAGAAGGAATACCTAAACTAGTATTACGAATCTTTGATGCATGCCAAGTTTTTAATAACGTAACGTTTGAAGGAGGATGTATAAATCCATCTTGGGAAAGACAATACACTAAAAGAGACAAGTACATAAGCCACAGATTAGGTATCTATACAGGATGTATGTACTGGCCTTGTATAATTTGGGCCACATGGATTAATCCCAATGACAGTAATCTAGTACATTTAATAAAAGGAAAAGCTCCTTCACCTTATACCCTTAGAAATTGTTATTCATTAGATGGTAAGCATCCTTCCCCGAGTTGTAACTGGAAAAACTGTAATCCATTGATACTAAATATAACTAACCCTTCTGACCCTAGATGGGCAAAAAGTAAAAGCCTTATGTTAAGAATAAATGTACATGGAAAATATCCTATCATAGGTATCACAGGTATAACAATTAAAAGTAAAATAACCAAAAGAAACTCAAAGCCTATGTACTAGGCTTTCTATGGTAAATTACAACAGTCTGTTCAGACCTTCCTGCTAAAAACTTATTCCTCCACCTGGCAGAAAACATTGCTCAATTTTTAAACACAAGATTTTGCTTTGTTTGAGGTGGGACAATGATGAACACTAAATGACTCTGGGAAGCCAGAGACGTCGTTCCCTCAAATCCTACTCCTAATGTCACTCACTGTAAGTATGCAGAGGGAATAAGCTTTTAAACACTAAAAATGTCCATCGGGTGGCGCCTGTGGCTCAGTGGGCAGGGCACCGGCCCCATATACTGAGGGTGGTGGGTTTGAACCCAGCCCTGGCCAAACTACAACAAAGTCCATCATAGGTCAATACTGTTTAGCCAGAGAAAGAAACAACTTCACCATCCTGGTAGGGAAGCTGTCATGTCTAGGTCTAAAAACATTATGATGAAAAAGCACCAATGAAACTACCTGGTGGAGCAAGGACATAATTGAACTAAACCCTTGAGCAGATTCCTAAAGCTCAAAGCTGCCTCAGAACCCCAATATATATGTTAAAATGGATTATCCAATTACAAGCAATTTTAGAAATAATAATAAATGAGACCAGCAAAGACTTAACCCTGCTGGTCCAAGAAGAAACCCAAATGAGAAATGCTATTTATCAAAACTGGCCCTAAATTACCTTCTAGTAGGTGAAGGAAGAGTACATGGAAAATTCAATTTAATTAAATTTTACAGATTGATGAAGGACAAGTAATTAAAGATATAACTAAAAGGATAACTAAATAGCTCATGTACCCTCTACAAGCATGAAATGAATTTAACCCAGATTCTTTTTTTTTTTTACAGTTTATGGCCAGGGCTGGGTTTGAACCCACCACCTCCAGCATATGGGGCTGGCGCCCTACTCCTCTGAGCCACAGATGCCACCCTAACCCAGATTATTTATTCAGTGGATGATTTTCTAAACTAGGAGGATTTAAAATTATGATTATAGATTTTTTTATAATTGGAAAATGTTTACTTATGCCTTACTTACTACTATCTTTGTTCAATTTCTTAAAGGCATAGTCTCTGAAATTGTAGTAGAACACAAAGTGTCATGGCTCAATGATATTATCAAGTAGCTATGGATAGCCAATAATGAGATGAGACCCCATTCCTAATTGACAGGATCTCAAAGGGGGAAAGGAGGAAGGAGAAATAAATCTTATACTTCTTAGTGATCCTGAGAAAGCAGCAGGCAACTGCAGAAGAACTCCTCCTCTAAAGATAAGAACATACTTTACACTGAGCTAAAATAACGTTGAAAAGAAAAAGAAAAAAGACTCTGTAACTAAAAACACACTGGTTTCTAACATCTGTAGCCCTAATTATGTAGTTGATATTGAACTGAAGAAAAAAAAAAAGGCATACAAGAGCCTAGAAAAAAACTGTTCCTCGGAACTCAGCATTTCACACCTTGAGACACCTGAGTTCTCTGTTAATTAAAGGTTCCATCCTCCATATTGTTGGTGTAAGTGTGTCTGTTTTAATCCAGTGTTTTCCTGCAATATTTTCAGGAATACTTCTCTCTGCTCCCTTTAAACCTTGGTTTTCTACTTTGGCATAGGCTTCACAGATCACTTCATATTGATGTCCTGCTCCTCTTTTTTTTTGAGACAGAGCCTCAAGCTGTCCCCCTGGGTAGAGTGCAGTGGCATCACAGCTCACAGCAACCTCCAACTCCTGGGCTCAAGCGAGTCTCTTGCCTCCGTCTCCCAAGTAGCTGGGATCACAGGCGCCCACCATGATGCCTGGCTATTTTTTGGTTGCAGCCATCATTGTTGTTTGGCGGTCTGGGCTGGATTCAAACCCGCCACCTTAGGTGTATGTGGCTGGTGCCTTAGCCAATTGAGCCACAGCACCAAGCCCCTGCTCCTTCTAATGTCAAGTTTAGTATTCCTTACTGTGGGTATGCCACAGTTACTGACCAGTCTGCAAATGATGGAGCTTTAGACTGTGTCAAATCTTTTGCTATCACAAAAATTTGCTAAGATTGGACATAACTGTACTTATGTCGTGTATATTTTGTGTATGTGTTGTGTGATGATAGGTTAAAGGCATTGCTCTCTACCCTTGGTTATATGATATGAATCATATCACTGTTGGTGTAAACATATCGCCAAAGTGTAAATTTAGTTTGTAAAGTGAGATTGAGCACCTTTTTATTTATTATAATATTCATTCTGTTTCTTTTTCTGTAAATGTATAGTTCACAAACTTTGTCTATTTTTCTTTTCTTTTTGAGACAGAGTCTCAAGCTGTTGCTCTGGGTAGAGTGCCGTCGCATCACAGCTCACAGCAACCTCCAATTCTTGGGCTCAAGCAATCCGCTTGCCTCAGTTTTTCTATTTTTAGTAGATGGGGGGGGGTCTCGCTTTTTTTTTGCTCAGGCTAGTCTCAAACTCATGAGCTCAAGTAATCCATCCACCTTGGCCTCCCAGAGTGCTATGATTATAGGCATGAGCCACACACCCAGCCATTTTGTCTATTTTTCTCTTAGATTTTATATTAATGAGTTCTGCAGAACTTTTTTTCTCTTAGATTTTATATTAATGAGTTCTGCAGAACTTTTTTTTTTTCCTTTTTGCAGTTTTGGCCAAGGTTGGGCTTGAACCCAACACCCCAGGCATATGGGGCTGGTGCCCTACTCCTTGAGCCACAGGCACTGCCCTAGTTCTGCAGAACTTTTTATATATTAAAGAAACTAGCTGTTGTGTATTGCCAAGTGCCTTTTCTCAGATAGTCCTTTTCCTTACTATACACCAATTTTTCTTATAGTCATATTTCTCAGTATTTTTCCTTTTGGACTTTATGTTTTGTCTTGATTGTAAAGGCTTTGCATTTCAAGCTTCTAAAAACATCACTGTTACTATCCAGTGATCTTATGATTTCATTTATTTTACATTTAAGTCTTAGACCCACTGGAATTAGGTATAGGGAAGGAGGCAGACATTCAGCTCTGCTTTGTCTTTTTTAAGGTGGACGGTCAGCACTCCAGCATCGTCACTAACTCAGTAGCTCCCCGATGACTCAAGGTCTCAGCTCATATGTGCAGAAGCCCCTCAGACCTGTCATTACTTACAGATGCTCCTTTCCATCTACCCATCCACCTTTCTACCCACATGCCAGCATAACACTATTTTAACATCTGCTAGGGCTGATATGCCTCACTGCTCCCTTCTTGGAATTTCTCTAGCTATTCTTATATATTTACTTATCATATGAACTTTAGAATCAAGTTTTCTAGTTCTAAAATAAATTCCACTGGTATTTTTCTTTTTTTTTGAAACAGAGTCTCACTTTGTCACCCTTGGTAGAGTGCTGTAGCGTCATAGATCACAGAAACCTCAAACTTTTGGGCTCCAGTGATTCTCTTGCTTCAGTCTCCCAAGTAGCTGGGACTACAGGTGCCTGCCACAATGCCTGGCTATTTTTTGTTGTAGCTGTCATTGTTGTTCAGCTGGCCCAGGCGGGTTCGAACCTGCCAATCTCGGTATATGTGGCTGGCAACATAACCACTGTGCTATGGGTGTCGAGCTTCTACTGGTGTTTTTACTGAAATCATATTAACTGTAAGATTAATCTGGGAGCAACTGCTATCTTTAAATTAGATTTTCCTATCTAGTAGCAGAGTATTTCCTCCCATTTAATCAAGCCTTCCTTTATATCCTTCATTCCCATTTTAATATAGTGCCTATATATTTCCTATTAAGATTGTGCCTAGTTTATATTTTTAACTGCTGTTATAATAGGTACTTTTTTCCACTACATTTTCTAATTAGTAATTGCTATATACAGATAGAAAAGCTCTTGATAATTATATATTAGCTTATAATCCCTTGCTTTCCTAAGTTTTTTTCTTCAGTATTCCAGGTATATAATCATATTGTCTGCCAATTATAATTACTTTCCCTTCTTCTTAATACCTGGTCTCTTTTCTCCTAACTAACTGAATCGGCTAGCAATTCCAGAATAGAGTTCATGTGGATGACAGTAGCATCACATTTACTGCTGATTTTAAGTAAGCTGCTGGCTTTTGACTTCAGATGTATATTTTTTAATGATGTTCTAAGGAGGTACTCGATAATTTGTTTTATTGACAGTATGGTTTTTAAAAGTCTGAATGCACATGGAAGTCTTGGCCATCGCAATTAGGGAAGACAAGGTGATCAAGAGTATCCATATAGCGTCAGAGAGATCACTTTCACTCTTCGCAGATGATATGATTGTATTATCTGGAAAACACCAGGGATTCTACTACAAAACTCTTAGAAGTGATCAAGGATGGCTCGGCGCCTGTGGCTCAATCGGCTAAGGCGCCAGCCACGTACACCTAAGGTGGTGGGTTCGAATCCCCAGCCTGGACCCACCAAACAACAATGATGGCTGCAACCAAAAAATGGCCGGGCGTTGTGGCGGGCGCCTGTGGTCCCAGCTACTTGGGAGGCTGAGGCAGGAGACTCGCTTGAGCCCAGGAGTTGGAGG
>CAUYQV010023989.1:0-23324 GCA_963574575.1 Galagoides demidoff | reverse complement strand
GCCCCACCATGTTATTAATTGTCTTCATTGCAAAGTTGAATACATAGGATTCATACTTCTTCATTCCTGTGATGCTTCACTAAGAATAATATGTTCCACCTCCATCCAGGTTAGTACAAATGCTGCAAAATCTTCATTTTTAATGGCTGAATAATATTCCATGGTATACATATACCACAGCTTGCCAATCCATTCCTGGGTTGAAGGGCATTTAGGCTGTTTCCACATTTTAGCGATTGTAAATTGAGCTGTGATAAACACAAGTGTCTTCATAATACAAGGGTTTTTTTTTCCTTCTGGATAGATGCCCAGTAATGGGATTGCAGGATCAAATGGGAGGTCTAGGTTGAGTTCTTTGAGGGTTCCCCATACTTTCTTCCAAAAAGGTTGCAGTCCCCCCAGCAGTGTAAAAGTGTTCCTTTCTTTCTACATCTGCGCCAACATCTGCAGTTTTGAGATTTTGTGATATAGGCCATTCTTGCTGGGGTTAAATGATATCTCAGCGTGGTTTTAATTTGCATTTCTCTAATAATTAGGGATGATGAGCATTTTTTCATGTGTTTGCTAGCCATTTGTCTGTCTTCTTTAGAGAAAGTTCTGTTCATCTCTCTTCCCCATTGATGTATGGGATAGTTGGTTTTTTTCTTGTGGATTAATTTAAGTTCTGTACAGATCCTAGTTATTAAGCTTTTGTCTGATTCAAAATATGGAAATATACTTTCCAACTGGGTAGGTTGTCTATTTTCCTTGTTTGTTGTCTCCTAGGCTGTACAGAAGCTTTTCAGTTTAATTACATCCCGTTTGTTTATTACTGCTGTTGTTGCTATTGCCATGGCAGTCGTCTTCATAAAGTCTTTCCCTAGGCCAATATCTTTCAGTGTTTTTCCTATTCTTTCCTTGGGGAATTTTATTGTTTCATGCCTTTAATTTAAGTTCTTCATCCATCTTGAATCAATTTTTGTGAGTGGAGAAAGGCACGGATCCAGTTTCAGTCTTTTACATGTGTATATCCAATTCTCCCAACACCATTTACTGAATAGGGAGTCTTTTCCCCAGTGGACATTCTTGTTTGGTTGTAAGTTGTTGGTTGCATTTCCTGGTTTTCTATTTGATTCCAAATGTCTGTGTCTCTATTTTTGACAGCAAGTACCGTGCTGTCTCGACCACTATGGCCTTGTAGTACAGCCTAAAACCTGGTATGGTGATGCCCCCAGCTTTGTTTTTATTACTAAGAGATGCCTTACCTATACAGAGTTTTTTTATGATTCCATACAAAATGCAGAATCATTTTTTCCAAGTCTTGAAGATAGGATGTTGGTATTTTAATAGGGATGGCATTGAATCGGTAGATTGCTCTGGGAAGTATAGATATTTTAACAATGTTGATTCTTCCCAGCCATGAGCATGGTATGTTCTTCCATTTGTTAAAGTCCTCTGCTATTTCCTTTCTTAGGTTTTCATAATTTTCTTTATAGAGGTCCTTCACTTCTTTAGTTAGGTATATTCATAAATATTTCATTTCTTTGGGGCTATGGTGAAGGGAGTTGTGTTCTTAATTAACCTCTCATCATGGTTTTTGTTGGCGTAGACAAAGGCAACTGACTTGTGGACATTGATTTTATATCCTGAGACAGTACTGTATTTATTGATGACTTCTAAGAGTCTTGTGGTTGTATCTTTAGAGTTCTCAAAGATCATATCCTAAGCAAAGAGGGAGAGTTTGACCTGGGAAAACTTTCTACACTCCTTTTTGCTTGGTTTATCATGCTCTTTATCTTTTGTCTTCCTACATTGTGATATATATTTTATAAACTTGGATTTTTTTTTTAATAATAAGACCTAAGTAACCACGTGGGTATTTTCTATTGATGTAAGCATGTTATCTCACTGAGCAGCAGGTCCAACCAGAAGGGTGGAGAGTGAGTGGCATATGGTAGTCAGACATTGCACCCCTAAATTACAGAGTAAGTATGGTCACCAACACCCATACTTAAAAGCCTTGACTTCTGATGGATGGCTATTTAATTTGGTTGTAGAAGAGAGTTTTAAAGTTTTGACTCCTGGTAAATACCAGACAGTCTTAACTCTGCAAGCAGGAATATGGGAGAGAGAAAGAGAGGCCAGTGGGTGTAGTTATTCTGCATAGAGATTAGTAATGATCTTTCAGGATTTAGCCCTTGGTTTTCACTATTACTGCCTTCTGTCACACTGGCTGAGGCCAGGGTCTCTCCAGGGTTCCACTGAATCAATTGTTTTTCCTCTTCTCTGAAGCCACATGGGGATAATTGAACCATTCCCTATTCAGTACAAAAATGTATTGAAATATCTCATTGATCAAAATTTCTATCCAATCAGTTTCCTTCTCTATTGTATAAGAATCCTCGTTGTTCATTCATTCTTTTGAGAATGCAAGTGCATAATCTGGTAACAGATTCTATATTTAAATGGAACTGATTCATGACAGT
This sequence comes from Galagoides demidoff, assembly GCA_963574575.1. Classification (NCBI taxonomy): domain Eukaryota; kingdom Metazoa; phylum Chordata; class Mammalia; order Primates; family Galagidae; genus Galagoides; species Galagoides demidoff. The sequence continues at coordinate 20,859 of CAUYQV010023989.1, read as the reverse complement.
AAAATAGAATCCAAGCAGGATGTTCCCTATTTTCCAGCCCTCTCTTTTTGTCAATAAGTTTTCAGTCTATGTAACAAAATCCAAGAGTTATTGACTCACTTAATTAAAATATCCAGTTACACAAAGCTTCAGGAATGGCCCTCGCTCAGGCTGACATGTTGTCAGCCCCTTGGTGTCTCTGTCTCTCAGATCAGTATTCTGCTCCTTTCACTTTTCTCTTACAACACTGCCAGCATTTACATGAACCCTGGAAAAAGTCTTTTGGAAGAGAGTTTTCCAGAATTCAGTCATATCTACTTGCCTCAGTTTATTTTGTGATCCTATTATATTCTCCATGGTAAGAGTATTACAGTGTTTTCTGAATGATATAAGCTTGGGATGTGAACCCATGTCTGAACAATTTGTGTCAGAAAACAATTTGTGCATCAAAAGGGATGCAAGACTCTGCCCACTCTACCACCAGGAGTGGTGTAGCTGAGACGGTTAGTTTCCCTGAAAATCAGTTATCCTGTTCCTCCATTATTAATAAAACTCTTGGATTTTAATTGGCCTTATGGCTTAATTTCCTTCTTTTCTTTTTGCCTTAGGCACACGCTTCCTCTTGTTCTGACCCACAGCACCAAAGAAGAATTGGTACATATGTGACATTTCAGGGAGGGCAGCAGGGTAATGTGCCAATGGAATTTAGACCTATACCGCCAAGGGGCTGTGGCCAGTCCTAGTCTCAGTCTTAATTTGCATGAAATATGCATTTTAGCTGTTACTTTGCATTTTTTGTCATTTACACGTAGGTTCTACCCTTTTTAAACCATTACTGTCAGCTCCATTCCCACCATAGGAACTACCAATGAACATAGGTAGTCCACTGGAAAAAAAAAATCAGAGATGCCAAATTTACTCTAAAAATATGGAGCATTATTGGTGGTCAAGACAATACAAAGACTGAGCACGCAGGCAATACAGATGAAATCAGACGTGAGAGATTCCCCACTCAACTTTTGGTCAAGCAGATGCTTTGCAGGAGGCTGAGTGTGTGAGACCTCAGCTCTGCCTCCAGGTGACTGTATCCTTGTACACTTAGTGGGTTTTCCTTGAAATGCCTGCCTTGAGTAGAGAGGCTCCTTCTGTAGTTTCTAGGGCAGATGCAGGTTTTTCCCTACTTCAATACCATGGGTCATCCTAAATTGAATTTTAGCTGCACACCCTCGCCCTAACTTGGAAATCTACAAAACATTTTCTCATAAACTTTCGCAAGGCAATTCAATTATTAAAACCAATAATACTGTTTAAAATAAAAGCCTTTAGAAGCCTGTCAGCTAGTTTAGCCCATTTGCGATTAAAAGGGACCTCTTTTCTTTTTAGTTTCTTTTAGAGTATAATTCGTTCTCTAGAAAGCATTTGGTTTGGGGTAAAAGGAAGCTACATTTAAAACTAAAGTAAAAACTTTTCTTTAGCTTTTAGATTTTTTTCCCCCCAAAGGAGTATGTTTGCCTTATGATGATAAATTCTGAAATTAAAAATGTGTGTTTAAAAAATTAATAACGATAACCCACAACCTTCCAACCAACTAATGTGTTTAAAAAATGAAATGTCACAAAGACAAACTTGAAAATGGACCAGAGTATTAAAAAAGAGGAAACTGGCTCAGTGCCTGTGGCTCAATCGGCTAAGGCGCCAGCCACATACACCTAAGGTGGCGGGTTCAAATCCCCAGCCCGGGCCCACCAAACAACGATGGCTGCAGCCAAAAAATGGCCGGGCGTTGTGGCGGGCGCCTGTGGTCCCAGCTACTTGGGAGGCTGAGGCGAGAGACTCGCTTGAGCACAGGAGTTGGAGGTTGCTGTGAGCTGTGATGCCATGGCACTCTGCCCAGGGGGATAGCTTGAGGCTCCGTCTCAAAAAAAAAAAAAAAAGAGGAAACTGACACCCTGCTCTCTGCTCACCGTGATGTGTAGAGTCGTTCAAGGACTTGAGATGTTCCTCCTATGGTATGTCAGTATCTGAGAATTTCGAATATCTCCATATATCATGGTCTTTCTTCTTATGCTTTAAAAATACTCAAGTTTCACCCATATTGGAACAAATAAATGAAACTTCTGCCCTTGTGTGCTTCTCTCTCTGTTGACTTTCCCTTCCTTTCACTGATACACTAATTTTGTTGAAGTGTTGTCTGCGTTCAGTCCTGCCACCTTCTTCCTTCCCACTTAGCTTCAAGTAACTGATATAGATGTTGTCCATTTTTCCACCAGACCTTCTCTTACCAAGTCATTAGTGTTCTCTGATGTTACATACAGTTATTCCATTCCTTTTCTTTCTTGATGTCTACAGCATTTGAAATTATGAATCATTTTCTCCTTCTTGCACCTCTGCTTATCAGGACACCTGAGACAATTTCTATTAATTGCCTTGTTACGGATGATCGAATTCCTGTAGAGGCTCCCTTCCTTCTATAAAGTTACACCTCTGATTTTGAGGCCAAAGTTGGTTTGTACAGATTTTTTCTCTTCTAACCCCTTTGAGAATCAGTTAAAAGCCAAGGGTATACTTAGGGAGGCTGAGGCAGGTGGACTGCTTGAGCTCAGGAGCTTGAGTCTACCCTGAGTGAGAGGGAGACCCCATTTCCACTAAAAATAGAAAAACTAGTTGGCATTGTGGCAGGCACCTGTAGTCCCAGCTGAGGGAGGCTGAGGTAAGAGGATCACTTGGGCCCAAGAGTTTTAGATTGCTGTGAGCTATGACACCATGTTACTCTACCCACAGCAGAGAGTAAGATTCTATCTTAAAAAAAATCTAAGGTTGTATCAGCAGGAAAACAAACATTTGCAATGATTTTTATATATAATGTAAGGTATGATTTTATCAACTTTCTAATATTCATCCATGGATCCTGCCAAACAAATTTTTTCCACCTGTTTATATTCACTCTCATATTTTAAAGAACCACTTACATGCTATTTACTCTATGTCACTATCCCCAGCCATGACCGCCACCTTCCCACTAAGCTCTGGTCTGGACAATCTCCCACACACCTCTTATTTGTGTCCAAATGAGACCCACCAGGTTATTCCCTATCACCTGATTCTGCTTTTACTACTGGAGACTCCACGAGCAAAATAATCTTGTGTATATTTTTATTTCTCTATCTCCAGCACCCAAAATGGTTCTGGCACCTGTAGACCCCTGATAAATATTAGCAGAGAGAAAGAATCTTCAAAAAATAACTGTACTATCCAAGCACTTGACGAACTAGAAACTCAACTCTACTTCTCCCACAAACCTAAGTCATTCTGCCTCTAACTTCTGAATTTTTCTTCACTATAATTCTATAGTGAAATAATTATAATTCTCTTAACTCCCTTTGCCTTTTCTTCTTCTGATCAGTTCTCTTTAACCTGTGTACTGCCAGAGTTATCTTTTTAGAATGCAGATATGTGTATGACCCTCTTAATTTTTCTCCAGCGGTTCTCCTGTGGCTTTTCAATTTAAGTTTAAATAGCAGAGAACAGAGGCCTGTGGTCTCACTTGTGCTTTCCTTCCATCCATCCCTCATGCTTGCTCCTGACACAGGTACTGTACCTGACCTTGCCACACAAACAACTAATCTTGCTTCCCTCGACCTGTCTTGTTCTTTTCAACTTCAGGCCATTGCACATGGCTCTCTGCCTGGAATATTAATGCACTTCTTGGGCCTCACTCCAAGCCACAGCATGGGAGTCTATGCCCTTTCTATAGCTGCACCCTTCTTCTCATCCTCCAGTGTAGAATGAGAGCCTTTCCTAACTGCTTCCAGAACACCATGTTCTCACCCTTATCCTAACACCTGTCACACTGTGATGCAATCGTTTACGACAGCCGTTCCTCCCCTCCCCAGTGAAAGGTGCAAGCACTGCATCTTATTTATGTTTGCTTTCCTCATGTTTAGCACAGTCCTAGATAAATATACAGGGAGCTGATCAATCCCTCGCTCAGCCATTGTTCTCTATATGGTCCAGTTCTCCCAGATGAAACAGTCAATGTTTTGGATTAGTTTCAAGGCTTTCACTGTCACTTTCCAAATAAGCCTGGGTCACGGAAGAGTTCCCTAATGCAGGAAATGAATAGAATAAATGTGTACATAGATTGTACGCCATGGTAATTAAATCATTAGTGCCGAACACTGCTATGGAGACCAGGGCCCATGAACATATGTTTTTATTTGTCAGAAGCAATAAGTAAAAATGAAACCTAGTAATTATAGACTGTGGATCAAAAGGAGTTTTCTGGGTGGTCTTCCATAAGTCTTAAAGAAAGGAAAGCAAAAGGCAAACATTTACCAGCATTTCTCGGGAATTCTTTGGTAGATGTAATACCAGCATTCTGATATTCTGTGCCAATTTTAAGGCTCAAACTGGCAGTATTTTTCCATGTGTGATGCTCTTGTTTAGACATGTATCGGTAGTTTGTTAACTGTGTTCGGCTCCCTCTTCTGTTTATCTCCCTGTTTATCTCTCTCTGCCTCCTGCTCGCTCCCACCACAGTTCCGCCCTCCCCAACCCAAGCACTCGCAGCCTGTGTCTACCACTCCCCTTCTCCAGGTCCTTGCTCTCCTTGCATCTCACATAGTCCCTCTCCACCAAATAATACCACGGCCATGTGGTGAAGTGGTTTTGTTGAAATGTATTACATATTTGTTTGCACTGATTCTTTTAATTGCATACATTCTGAACATATTTGTTATAAAATCCCAGTACTCCTAATGGTACGTTAGTATGGCATTAAAAACTTTCCAACATATTTAGTGTTGTCATTTTTCTCTGATATTGAATTCAATAACCTTACTGAAAAGGCAGACATGGTTGTATCTACAGAGTTTTGGATTATTACGGAGCTGGTAGCTGCTCATACTTTCCTGCAGCCAGAAAGTAGCGGCTGATTAACCAAGCAGGTGTCTAATGTGGCTGATTGGAGGCTTGATTTGCGATGGAAATATCCTTGACCCCATCCAGGATACCCCTCAGTCATCAATACATTAATATTCTATTGTTAAAAGAAAAATCTTTGGCATATCAGTTCCTTACAGGTAAGAGGAAAAATAATCATACAAAATTTGTAAATGAACAGTAAGGGAACCTCTTCTCCTAGGACAAAAAATAAAAGCACTAGTAAGATAATCTCAGACTAGCCACGTACAATAAAAACAAGGACATTTCTAATAGACAGATATGGAGGAGTTCAAGGGCACAATAATCTAAACCCAACCTTATTTTAGCTGACCTAAACTTATACCCTTTTAAGTCTCTAAAATAATACTTTTCTTTTTATAGCTGGGAAGGCCATAACTACATTTGACTGCAAACTCTCACAACTTTGAGAATCACCGGAGTCCACAGTGTGGAGAGAACAGAGTGGAAACGTCATCCATTCCTTGCGTAGGCCAAGTTTTCTCCTGGCCTATTCAATGATTTATCAAGTCCTGGCTCAGTAGAATATAAATCACACATGACAGCAGTATCAGGGTGTGAGTGTGGGCCCCCTAGGAGAGTTGTAAGGGGACCAGAAAGTTCTGAGCTGTGGACCTGAACAGCTGGTTGGTGGTGGCAACAGCAGCTGTCGTGAAGAAACGCTTTCCCCCTCAACGTGCTTCTCTTGCTCTCCTGTCCTCTTTCCTGTCAATAGCCAGTCAACATTTATTGATTGTGCAGAGGCTAAGGGCTTATCCTTCTGTGTAAGCTTACCCATCTGTCCCTTTTCTTCTGGCTTACATTGTCTCTCCAGGGTTTTATTTTGTTTTTATAAACATCTTTCTATCTGCCTGCTTCTTCTCACCATATGGCAATTCTGATATGTATCCTTTTTGTTGGGGGGAATGTAACACAGGAGCAGGGTAACAGTCCCCAGTGGAAAAAAAGACTTAGAAGACTTACATAGGAACAGTTTAATAACTACTGATTTCTTCAGCAGAATTTTAATCACATGACTGTTAATCTGCTTTTCTGAAAACAAAGAAGACTGAGATTCGTACAAATAAAACATTGTCTGCAGCCGAGGTCTCCAACTCTCTCTTACCTGTCAGCACTACACAACTCAATATGGCTTCCTCCCTTACTCATCCAATAAAACTGCTTTGTCCAAGTCATAAATGGAGAATTCTACATAATTCTAAGGGGTAGCTTTCAATTCTTGTCTTACTAGACTTCTCAGCATCATTCAAGACTCTTAATCACACCTCTTTTCAAGAACTATCACTTGGCTGCTATGACTTCACACTTTCCCTCGATTTCCCTGCCTCCCTCTGTAACCACATATTCTCACCCACCCTGTAAATGTTTGGATTTTCCACAACTTTACCCTCATTCATCTCATCTCTTCTCTCCTTACTCCTATCTCTACTTGATCTGATCCAAATTGATGGTTTTAAACACCATTTCCTTGCTCATAATACCAAACTTTATAGATGAACGTTTTCATGGCAGCTTTGCTGAGCTTCAGTTGAATAATACCAAACTCTCTCAGAACTCCAAATCCTTTTTCTCACTCAGGCTTCTCATCTTAGAAAACCATCTCACTATTTGTATCAGAATGAACAGGATTCATTCTCAATTTGTTTGCCTTCGATCAGTCCCTACAGGAAATGCTTCAGTAGCAGGTTGCATGGACTTCCCAGCTATACTCACTTCTTATTCCCATTTTTCACTATTACCACTCTAGTCTAAATACTATCTGCTCAGCCTGGAATATTTCACCAGTTTTCTATGTTGTCTTATCCATTCCCACCCTCTTTATTGTGCCATCTAGGAGACATCTATGAAGAGCTTTAAAATATAAAACCCTAAGGATGTCACTCTCTGGCCTACTCAGTTCTTCAGAGCCTTCCTATTGCATTTTTCGGCAAAACTGACCCATCTTTACTTTTCTCTCCCCAGAGAACCTGCTGCTCTCTCCCTTCTTACCCATGGCCCACATTGACCACTCCTGCAGATGCCCCAGGCTGCTCTCCACATACGCTGTTTCCTCCATCTGGGAAGTACTTCCCTCAGTCTCTTCTCATCCTCTGAGTATCATCTGAAACGTCAATTTCCCAGAAGGACCCTTCCTGACAGTCCAATCTATGTTAGCTTCTCACCTACTTTCTGCTAATCTCTATCATATTATTTTCCTTCATAGAACTTAGCACAACTTGTGTGCATGTATTTTAACAACTACACATGCTCGGTTAACAAACATTCATACAATTAGTTCCTAACAATTTACCTAACAACAAAAATTCTTGCAGTCCCTACCTTTATAATCCTTAAACACGTATACTAGTCAATTTAAAGCCTTGATAGGCTTGATATTGTATTAACACTGATAATGTATATGCATTGTGTATGCATATACACAAGCCATGTTAGAGCACAGAAAAAGTTTGGTTAACTGGATCAACTATAGGGTAGTTTGAGAACAAAGGAAAAACAAAGCAAAGAGAGAAAGGAGATGAGAAAGTGGAGGATGGTGGAGTATGGGCAACTCTGAGGACCAAAAGGAAAATAAAGAAGGTGCAGCAAGTCACAAGAAATAAAACTCAAGGAGTTAAAAAAAATTAAAAAGATTCAGGCATGTTTTAACATATCAGAGTTATCGAAACCAATATTTCAGAATCGATGTAAAATTTTAATACTGAAATAATGCCAATCATTCTACTCAGTCAGTTTATTAAATTCAACATGTATACTATTCAATTTACATCAAGGTAAGTCTGAATTAGGATAAATCCCTTTGGAGGAAATAACATGAGCTGATAAATCTCCTATCTTCATATCTGTCGAAGGCCCCAGGGAAATTAGGAATTCTGGGTATTTGGGGCAGGTGCTGTGGTAGAATGGCAAGTACCCAATCTGCACTGCCATGCAGTTTGGGAGTTGAGCCCAGAACTGATAGTAGACCCTGCTTAGCCTAAAACAGTAATGGTCATCCCCCAAGACCTCACATCAGTATGGGAATTAATTAAATGAATATGCATGTGAACTTATTCAGCCCAGTCAAAATATGGGGGAAATTCTGGAAATGTTTCCTTATTACTAAATGAGGAACAGAAGACTTAATATTCTTCTAGATTTTGCTTCATGTAGATATGAGATCAGAAACTGACTACCACTGAAAGATGAAATCAATTGAAATATAAATTCAACCACATTGACTAATTTATTCCAAATTCGATAAACAGGTATTCTTTGCCACCATTCAACTATAAGAAATTGTGTAAATCATTCTACTGACAATTATAGTAACAACAATAGAAACACCAACAACTAACAGTGAACAGGTACATGGGTCTTCCTATATCCTGGGCCCTGATCCAAGCCCACTTCTGCATATGAAGAAGGCACTCCTGGTTTTTCAATGTTACTGATAAGGAAACCATAGCACAATGAGCCAAAGTGACTAGTCCAAGGTCATACTGCCAATACACGGAAGAGGCTATCTTCAAAATGATAATCTAGAAGTTGGGGCTTTTAAGCATTAACCTAAACCACCAGTTATTTGGGGACTATAAATTGAAGGAGATGATGAAAAATTGATTTTGCATTGAAAAGCTTACAGTTTATTTGTGCTCCCTTTAAACTCAGCCAGCAGTAAGGATACTTGCTTCTCTTTGTAAATATAGGCGATAGGGATACCATGTCTCTATCATTTCAGGCATTCTACAATATTCTTGTGACTGTGGTGATTTCTTATTGATTACATAGTCAATATCATTTTACTTTTATGCTACCCCAAACCACTTCTCTTCAGACACATTAAAATAATACAGAACATACATCAGAATAAGTATAAGCATTTCTAGAGAATTAAATACTTTCATCGCTAATTTCACCTTAGATGATATATGTTTCATTTAAAGTTTTATTTTGTAAAATCCTTATTTTTTTTTATTATTCCATAGATATATGAAGCCATTTTTGCCACAGAAGCCTTAAGTTTCCCATAAGAACCAGTAAGGAAGAGATTGTTTTCTAGGTTTATATAATGCATGGTTAAATTACAATCCATAAAATCATTTAGAAAACCCCATCTGTGACAGTATGAGCATGCAGACTGCAAAATATCAAAAATAACTCTATTTCTTTATGCTAACAGGACTAGTCCATCACCCAAGTGAACTTGGAACGTTAGATAGTTTTAAGTCTTTTAGACCCAAGTAAGAAAGGCAGTGCATTAAACCTCTCTCAAGCTTCGCTTCAGACACGTTGAAAGTGCCCATCCTGTCAACTTTGAGAGTGGATGCATTTTCCTCAGCTGCAGTAAATATTTAAACACATTGGTCTTCTGCTCCCAGAGGCTTTCCAAATAGCTCTGCCAAATCTGTTACTGTAGAAGAATGAAAATAAGAAGAAAAAACTGGAAAGATCTGAGAGCGGGTTCTGAGAAAGTAAAGAGAAGACAGGTGTCAGCAGGAATGATGAAGGATCAGTACGCCCCCAAATGGAGTCATTCACACACAAGGACCAAGAACCAAACTCCTTCTCATCATTCACATACAAGGACCTAGAACCAAACTCCTCCTCAAATGAGAAGAATAGACGAGCTATTTCTTACAGATCCCAAGAGAAGATATTTTACATATTGACACTACTTCTCAACAATACCTCAGCACAATTAACATAACCAGTTTATCTTACAACCGACCAAATATTAGCTTCCTCTCTGACTCTCCTTATCTGAATTCCTGCTCACCACCACGTGAACATTTAATTCTTACTCGCTGCCACGAAAAGAGTTTATAGGTCAGACTCGGAAGCCATAGTTTTTGATTCTATCATTGCCACTTTCAGCTATTGGATTTGGGGCAGGTTTAACTTCAAGAAGCATCAGTTGCCTTACCTGTAATGCCTACCTCTTTTATAATGTTGAAGAGAAGAATCCCCGAAATAAATAAATACGTGAAAACACATGGACATTTGTTAGACTCCCAAAACATGTTGTTATTTCTTCCTTCCTTTTTTCTTGCAAACTTGGGGAACATTCATGAGGACAGTGATGCCTTTCATACCGTTTGCCTTTTCTGTATTGTGATTATTGCTTTACATGTGCTCTCCCATTTAATCATTAATACAATCACTAAAGTAGTTATTGGTATTCCTACCTTATATATCAGAAAATTGAGGTTCAAAAAGTTTTACTATACTAGTTTGTCCTAGACCCCATGTATTCATCTAAAAATAATGGTTGAGTGTTTGCCACATTCTAGTCATTAAGCCAGGGGGGCCAGTGACACAAAGATGATTCTGCTAGGAAGTCTGCCCTGTGTGAGGTGACAGCATGGGAAAGAAGAGACACAACAGAGAGTAAAAATATGATCTATCAGAGGCCAGGGCCAGAAGCAGCAAAGAACTCAGGCTCTTTTGGCTACACCAGCCTGATTCTTATGTTCAATAAGGTCCTATCAATTTAACTCTCACCCACACTTACAATGTACCAGGGATCTTGCTTTTTCTTCTGAGGCTCATCGCTGGGTTTACTTCCCAGAGGTTTATCTTCCCAGAACACGTTGCCACACCTGCACCTTCCCTACAACACCTGTAGGATGACCTGGTCTCATCCTTTTCCTTGGACACACTCACTCAACGTAACTCTCCCTCAAGAACTTTGTGTTTCAGCCCTTAGGTGATGTTCTAAGGATAAAACATTCACAAGGATAAAAAGACTTTTTAAAAATGGCTGCTCTTGACAAGTTTGGAATATAATAAAGAAGACTGTCATTGAACAGATAAGGAGAATAAAATAGCATAGACGCTGAGATAGAGGTCTGTAAAATAGGAAGTACAACAAACACAAAAGCATGGTCCATGTTATCTGCTTGGTGTCAGTGGGCTGGAGGCAAAAGATAAAGCGTTCGGTTTTAATAAGTTGTGATTGAGTTGATTGTGACGCAGGCACAGGGGCCATTTCCAGATGGAAATTTAGACCCTGAACTCGGGAAACATCTTGCTTGGACATATGCATTTTAGAGTCAAGTGTATACAGTTATTTGAAGCTATGAAAGAAGTGAGTTGTCCAGGAAGAATATACATAGTGAAAAGAAAAAGGGCCCCCAAAAGGCAGAACCTAGAGAAACAGCAAAGTTAAGGGACAGGAAGAAGGTGGGCAGGGACAATGACAAGCCCTCCTGGAGGACACCCACATCCATGGTGGGAATTGGTCCCGTCCTTGCAAGCAACTTTATAATAAAACCATATACTGGGAAAAGATTAGGTAAAGTCTATTAACAATACTGCTCAGAAAATTTACTGCATTGGTAGCAAGCTCTAATCAGGATATTTTTTAAAGAATTTTAAATTCAGGGTGGCATCTGTGGCTCAAAGGAATAGGGCGCCAGCCCCATATGCCAGAGGTGGCAGATTCAAACCCCACCCTGGCCAAAAACTGCAAAAAATAACAAAAAAGAAAGAAAAGGAAATTTAAATTCAAACAAACGAGAAAGGGAACCCAGATGAATGAAAAAGTAATCAAATAAAATTAACACATGAATTTGAAACTTTTTTTTGAGACGGAGCCTCAAGCTATCCCCCTGGGTAGAGTGCCATGGCATCACAACTCATAGCAACCTCCAACTCCTGGGCTCAAGGGAGTCTCCTGCCTCCGCCTCCCAAGTAGCTGGGACCACAGGCACCCGCCACAATGCCCGGCTATTTTTTGGTTGCAGCCATCATTGTTGTTTGGCGGGCCCAGGCTGGGGATTCGAACCTGCCACCTTAGGTGTATGTGGCTGGCACTTTAGCCACTTGAGCCACAGGCGCCTAGCCAAATTTGAGACCTTAACTCATCTCTTAGTGCCCCACAGAGCTTCGGTGTATGTGTCAAATAGTGATGTTTTTATCTCAAGGTGGGATCTTCAAAAGCTTTAGAAATATGATTCAATTTACAATCATACAGCTACAACTATTACCATTTTAGCACCTTCCCCATACAATTAACCTTATTTTTCTTTCAAAACACCAGCAGATTATAATATTATGGTGATTACTGATTGGCTTAATGCTATTCTCAATTCCTTTGAATAAATGTGCTAACCTTAAAAGAAAAATTGATGCATGGTTTTTCTCAGCTATCGGTCATTAAAATAATTGAATAGTTACATTTTTGCTACATAATTTTTTTTTTTTTTAAATTGGGAACTTACTCCTACGGGGAAAAAAACACCAACATGTTCTTGCTTCAACCTTTTTTTACCATGACCTAGTCTTTGAAAGAGAATTATGGGAAATAGACTAGTAGGTGTTTTGAAGATTGCTTCATGCAGCAATTCCCAGGGTCTTACACTGAGTAATAAGCACCAATGGATCTTATTGGGGGAAGGATATTTTGTATAAAACAAGTTTGGAATACCCTTTGTTCAGTTGAAGAGAGTTATTTATGGTAGATTTCTCAGAATCTTTAATGGGCTTGTGCTCACGGCGAATACTTTTCTGAAAACCTGTGTTAAAGGCACTGATCAGAGAACAAGAAAAGCCACACTGAAAAACAGGGCAGGGACCAGCGTGAATGTGATAGGTAGTGGCAGGAAAGATGAAAGAAGATGAAGATTAATTTTACTGCATTACAAATAGAGCCCATTGAAGATTTTCAGGGAAATGGCTACTTTGTTTCACCAAAATGTCTCCTGGAGTCCACTTCCCCTTCAAAGTAAAGGGCTCTTGTTAACCACTTTATCTCCCATGCCTAGAACAGTGAGAAAGTGCTCGAAAATTATTTGTCAGATAGAATAAATAGGTTGCAGTAAAAGGATCCTAACTGTGTTATTTGGAGACTCCAGTGCATGGCCCCCTTGTAGAAATTCAGACTTGCAGGTGTTTCCTAATCCTGTCTTTATTCTGAGAGAGTACACCCAAGGGGTTTTCCACAGGAAAGGTTTGCTCACCCTTGGCAACCTGCCATTGCAAATGAAGGCATGGTCAAGGGTGGTTATTATAAGAACAATAGGATCCCAGGGAGGTTCACTGTCCTTTGCCTGGTGCCTTCTTGCTTATTAAAGAATGTTTCTTTTAAGGTTAACCCTAAAACTTGGATTGTTACATTAATATTGCCTCACCTTTGCAAAATAGTTTACAAGTCTCTTTCAAATTGATTAGCTCCACTAATCATGAACTAGATGACAAAATAACCCACTGTATAAAGGGGAGAATAAAACAAATAAGATGAATGATTTGTCAAAGGTCACAGAATTCTTTTACGGAAGACCCAGAATTAGACCATAGCTCTTCCAACTTCTCTTCATCATTACCTTCAGAAGAATAAACACTAATTCCATATAGTTTGAGAAATCCCTTACCTTGTAATGGAATGGAAAATTTCTTTTAAAAATAACCTCTATTTAAAAAGAAGTCTACATGACTAATTCTCTTAAAATAATACAACAATCCTAAGACCACATAAAAGTCATCTAAAAGGCCGGGTGAAGAGAAGATCAAAGATGCTTATGTAAGGACAAGATAGAAGCCAAGCTTCAAATTTCAAAGCCTTTGTGAGCTCTAATCATTTTGCTTGCATTCATAAAATCTTAAACATTTTCTCTCTACTTTTTGATGTATAATATTCAATCAATTGTAATGGAATATGAGTGGATAGTGTGGTAATGGCCCCTCAGCATGAAAGTGAAACCATGGTCTGTGTACCTCACTACTGCCGCCCAGCGGGGAGAGTCAGCCTAATCCTTCATGTCCAGGTGACACTTCTGGAAAAGAAAAATGGCCTTGTGACAGACTGGCACTATTTTTATTCCTTTCCTTCTAAGTTAATTGAAATAGAAGGATTTTTTTCTTTTTATCTACTCCAAGGTCAAAGGCTTAGAGTTAGTATATATATGTGTGTGTGTGTGTCTATATTTTTTTTCAGTGGAATTATAATTTTCATTATAAGTTTTTGTGGAACCCCTATAGAACCTCTGTAAGTTGACCACCCAAAGAACTCTAACAAACTGGTTGACATGCGGATTTGGTCAGCACAGGCACAAGGCTTACTGTCTTGACATGTGTCATATGTCTGGTCTATGAAAATTAGGTCAACTTAGGGAGGTGGTCAAGTATCCGTATATGTAACAGATAATAAATAGATGAATGACCTCACTGTGTCATTCTGGTGAGGAAAATTGCCCAGTTTATTAAGATTTCGAATTGCAGGTGGGACTAGATCTCTATTACTGACTTACCTCTTATGCTATTACACATTAGCATGGGAGAGTTGGCATGAAAACTCCATGTGATAAAAAATTCAATAAGCCCTTTAAAATTGTACATTTTGACAGATAGAAAAAAATACAAAAATATTTACCAACTATTTAGCTGGTGAATTGTGAATTTTAACAGTAAAAGATTATCAAAGAAGGTATATAGTTTTCAAAGAATTGGTTGTATACAACTACTATCTCCATTTTCCTGGGGTGTATTTATGAGATTGAATGTAGAAAAGAGGAATCTATGTGTGGTAGTCATCAAACTGTTAAATAACAAGCTCCAATTAAGCAAACATTTGGTAGAAGCTTAAAAGAGCTTTAAATTCCAAATCTTATAAATGAGGGAAAGGCAGATTTCGATGGTAAGAAATAGAAAAAGGTAGGAGACGGAACTTTGGAGTGATAGCAGAGGGTATACAAAGTAGCATTCAGCCCAGAAAGGAATCCATTTTTCTGCCCTTAATGCAAGGAAAATCATAGAAGCACCTGCCATGAAGCCCCAGAGTGTCTTCACAAAGAACATGGAGTTTTTATGAAGAACAGGGAGTCACATCTGCTAAATCCTCTTCCTTAAAACACTTATGTAACAGCAACTAAGCACAGGCATCAAAATAGATTCTAAGTTGTGGTAGCTTAGGCAGAAAGTATCTCCATTTATACACATATTACTGAACAGCAAATCATTACTGAGAGCATCGTAGAGAGTATATCCCTTTTGTCACAAAGAAATGATTGGTTCATTATATGCCACTATGGGATCTAGCACTGGGACATTTGAATAAGAGAACAAAGGTAGTGATTGCGCAGAAGAGGGACAGAAAGATCCAGTGAGTTACCATCACAGTGGTAATTACTACCACAAGGAACAGTAGCTGTGCTGTGTATCACTTATACTTTCACACATACACTTGGTATTCCATAGGAATATTCAGTTCATCTTGATTAACTTCTTTTTCTGTCTATTTAAAGCTCTTAACTCATTAAATTCCTGTTAAGATGATAAAGAAAGGTATTGTTTGCCAATGAAAGAGTAAATCTACTCAACCTAGTTATTTTCATTCTACTACCCGAGTAAAAAATCACATAAGCTTTTAAAACTATAACTGAGAAAATGACATGAAGGCTGTGTTGATCAGTTTGATGGAAGTATTTCGGATTGCATGTGAAACCCCTACACTGTACCCCAGAAGTGCATTAATGTACATAGTTACCATTCAATTAAAAAAAATTGTAAAAAATAAAAAAATAAAATAAAATAAAAGAATAACTGACAGAAATCCTTATTTTTCAGATTCACATATTTGGCACATTGTTAAAAAATAAGCATGCCAGCTCAGTGTGGTTCAAGCAGCTAAGGGTGCCAGCCGTATACACCTGAGCTGGTGGATTCGAATCCAGCCCGGGCCTGCCAAATAATGACAGCTACAACTAAAAAATAGCCAGGCATTGTGGCAGGAGCCTATAGTCCCAGCTACTTGGGAAGCAGAGGCAGGAGAACCACTTGAGCCCAGGAGTTGGAAGTTGCTGTGAGCTGTGATGCCATAGCACTCTACACAAGGCAACAGCTTGAGGCTCTGTCTCAAAATAAATGAATAAATAATAAATAAGCATGCACATCACTTGAAGAAAATTTAACATTTATTTGCCAATGATAAAGATCAATCTTTCAAATAAAAATTTAACTTTGAACATTTATATCTACTAGTGGATAAGGAACATGATGTTGTCAATAAATATGATTTTTCAATCATATATGATGAACAGTGAATGATAATGCCATACCTTAGCATGCATTTTCTTAAGTTCAAATGCACAATACAGTAAACCAATATTTTCCAAATAACCAATGTATATTACAAAATTACACACAAGTTTAAGAGTCATTAAAAGGGCATGGCACACCAATAAACCCTCATACAAAATTCTGAAAAGTTCCTTGTTGTGTTTCCAGATTCCTCCTTGCAACAAACCACTCAGAAACTATTGCTTGTTGAGTTTTAGTATAGTATCAAATTACCTAAAAATACTATTAAAATACCTCTCTTTTTTCAGATTATATGATCTACGAAAGGCTACACTTTCTACACATGCTTTAACAAAAACAATGCATCACAAAAGATTGAATTTAGAAACAATACAAGAAATAAAGAGATTGAACAGTACCAGTAATTAAAAACCTCCCCCAAACAAAGAAAAGCCTAGAAACCAGATAGCTCCATGGCTGAATTATACCAAATACAGTAGTCAAATAAGGATTAAGACCAATTCTTTGTTAATCCTTCCAAAAAAAAAAAAAAGTAAAAAGAATACTTTCAAACACCTTTTACAATGCCAGCAACACCTTAACACCAAAGTCAGACAAAAGATACCACAAAAAAAAAAAAAAAACTGGAGATAAATTTTCTGAATACTAATGCTAAAAAAAAATACCCCTCAAAATATTATCTTTCTTTTTTTTTAATTTTTTTTGTTGTAGTTTGGCCAGGGCCAGGTTTGAACCTGCTACCCTTGGGATATGGGGCCAATGCCCTACTCACTGAGCCCTCAAAATATTATCTAATGAAATTCACCAACACATCCAAAAGATTACACATCGTGACCCAGTGAGATTTATCCCTGGCTTGCAAGGCCACATGCAAATCTATCAACATGATACATCACACTAACAGAATGAAAGAAAAACCACATGATCAATCTCAACTGATTGAGACAAAGTTCAACATCTTTTCTTGATTAAAAATCCTCAAAAGTTTAGGTATAGAAAGAAATTGCCTCAAAATAATAAAGGACATCTATAAAAAGGACAGAATTAACATTATAATCAAGTGGAAAAATTGAAAGTTCTTCCTCTAAGATCCAGCACATGGCAAGGATGCCCACTCTCACCATTTCCGTTTAACATAAAACTAGAAGTACTAGCAAGAGCATTCAGGCAAGAAAAACAAATAAAAAACATACAAATGGGAAAAGATGAAGTAAAATTATCTCTATTTGCAGGTGATACAATCCTATACATAGAAATCACCAAAAATTCCACACACAAAAATGTTAAAACAAATGAATTCAGTAAAATATCAGGATATAAAAACAACATACAAAAATCAGTTACATTTCTGTACACAAATAACTACATATCCAGAAAGGAAAATTTTTAAATCTTATTTATAATAACATGTAAAATAAAATACTAAAGAATAAACTGAACCATGGTAGGCCAAGTATCAGTACACTGAAAATTATAAAACACTATTGAAAAGAAACTGAAGACACAAATATATGGAAAGGTATCCTACGTTCATGGTTTGTAAGAATGAATATTGTTAAAATGTCCATAATACCCAAGGCAAAATACAGATTTAAGACAATTTATATCAAAATCTCAATAGCATTCTTCACAGAAACAGAAAAAATAATTCTAAAAATTTGTATGGAACTATAAAAGACACCAAATAGCCAAAGCAATTTGGAGAAAGAAAAACAAGAGTCAGAGGTATCACATTTCCTGATCTAAAATTATATTACAAATAAGGATGTGAAGAGGATGAGATGGCCTAGAGATAATAGTTTCTGGATTGTCCCAAATGAAAGAAAATATATCTGGGTGTGGTGACTCATGCCTGCAATTTTAGCAGTCTGGAAGGCCAAGCAGGAGGATCATTTGAGCTCAGAAGTTCCAGACCAGTCTAAGCAAGAGCAAGGCTCTATCTTTACTTTAAAAAATGAAAAATTAGCCAGGTGTTGTGCTGGGCACCTGTATTCCGAGCTCAGCTATCCCTGAGGCTGAGGCAAGAAAAAATATTACGTGAAAAAGCATAGCCAGGGGCAGAGGCAAGATGGCAGACTACAGCCAGCTTTCTACAGAGGCTCCTGTTCAGA
Source organism: Galagoides demidoff (assembly GCA_963574575.1). Lineage (NCBI taxonomy): Eukaryota > Metazoa > Chordata > Mammalia > Primates > Galagidae > Galagoides > Galagoides demidoff. The sequence goes on along the minus strand of CAUYQV010023989.1, from coordinate 2,791 downwards.
AGGAAACTTAAAGGACAGAAATTTAGCAAGGGAGCTGATGGTTTGGAACTGAGCCAAGAGAGAAGATTGAAGAACACACTTCAACCTTGCTGAGGTGAGCTGAGACCCCAAAAAACAATCAAAAGGTACAAAATCCACCACCAAACAGATAGGAGTCCCCTCCCCCACAAGAAGGGTTCGCAGTTTACTCCATATAAACAAGCAAGCAGAGTTCAAACATCCTCCCACTCTATTCCATGGGACAGACCCCCTAAAAACTGGACCTCCTATCCCTGCTAGCATGCCACAGTACCCTTCTACCAGGCATAAAACTGTAAAACTGTATAAAACTGTATATATTCCCTACCTGCAAATCTGAATGCCCAGGATTCCCCCCACTCTCACCCCGAGGTCTGGAGGTTTGTCACCCATGGAGTCCAGATTCTTGGGCATTTCCTCGAGAGGAGTGGAGGGGGAAAGGGCTGGTGCTGGTCTGTGCTGACTCTGTGGCATGGGAGGAGAGGACAGTTAGCTCAGAAGAAGCCATACAGGAACTGCGGTATCCTGAGCTGCAGGAAACACTCAGATCCCTGAGGCCATTCCAGATAGGCACGCCCTGTCTCTCTGGGCAACCAGAGGTTCCGGACAGCAGCCACTGGCAGAATGGACTTGGGAAGTTCTGTGAGTAAAGAGACCATAATAGCATCTAGCCCTCAAGGGAATATAGCTGAGACAAAGGCAGTGGGCGAGCAAAGGCTGGAATTGACACTTGAGTGCCAATCTAATTGCTTGCTGCCTAGGGCTGAGTTTCTTATCAGCTCTAGCAGTGTCTAACCTGCAGAGGAATTTAGCTGGGACAGAAACAAATTATGTGAAGTGGCTATGTCCTGTTCTGCAGCAACATCAAACAGACATGAGGCTGGAACTGAGTGAACTGCCTAGCCTATATTAAAAACACTCAAGGTCCCCCTGCCAGACTCAGATCTCTGGTACCTCAGGTAGTTGTAAACCCCAGGAGCAGTTGCTCACTGGAGTGAACGCGGTCACAGCCCTGTGGGATTACCAGTGACTGGGTGCAAGGTGGGAAAGGAGGCATCAACCTTCCCAGACTACTTCATTTGCTGGGTGGGTCCTTTTGCCCTCACAGAGCACTGAAGCAAGTTACACGTGAGATGCCAGCAGACCCCTCTTATCTAGCTGCCAGAGACATTTGAACTCTCCCACCTAAGATTGGTGCTGACTGGGACAACTGATTTGGACCCCTTGAACCGGGAAAATCACACAAGGACTATCCAAAGTGGCACCCTGGGTGTATGGTTGAGGGAAGGTTTGATTTTCCTTGCCCAAATGCTGTTTGTTGGGGGTAGGGCGACTTAACTGCTAGTATTTCTCCACAGGTGAGACTTCAACCAAGAGTAACTGATTCACTAGGATAGGGCAAAGACCAGCTGAAAATAAGACAGAGCCACTTAGCCCCACAACACCAAGCAGGTCCCCAGTTCCTCAGGCCATAACACCGTACAGATCCTTGACAAACCTCAAGGGGAAAAGCCAAATGGGGTAAAATAATTATGGGGCAGAATTGGCAGAAAAGCTCTGGTAATATGAATAACCAGAGTAGATCAACCCCCACAAGAAAAGATATGGCAGATGAAACTGAAGATCCCCTTTATAAACAGATGGCTGAGATGTCAGAAATCAAATTCAGAATTTGGATTGCAAATATGATTAATAGAATAGAAGCAAAGATAGAATTAGAAATACAAGGAGCATTCCAAAAGTTCACTCAAGAATTCAACAAATTCAAAGACAAAACCACCAAAGATTTTGAAACATTGAGGCAAGAGATTGCAGCCCTCAAAGATCTGAACAACAAGGTAGAATCTCTTGGTAACAGACTGCAGCAGGCAGAAAAAAAGGATCTCAGACATAGAAGACAAAGCTTCTGAATGTGCCCAAGAGTCCAAAGAACAGAAATGGAAAGCAAAAACAGATCATTCTCTCAGAGAGCTCTGGAATAATTTGAAGAAAACTAATATTCACCTTATAGGAATCCCTGAAGGTGACAAAGTTGCTTCACAAAACACAGAGGCTCTTCTTTATGAAATTATGAAAGAGAACTTTCCAGATATGTCAAGAGATCCTGAAATTCGGATAGCAGACAGCTTCAGAACCCTAGCACAACTCAACCCGAATAAGACATCCCCCAGACACATCATAATTAACTTCAATAAAGTTAATATGAAAGAGAAAATCCTAAAAGCAGCTAGACATAAGAAAACCATAACCTACAAGGGGAAGAATATTAGAATGACTGCAGATCTCTCTGCTGAAAATATTCAGGCAAGAAGAGGGTGGTCATCAACATTTAATCTCCAAAAACAAAATAACTTTCAACCCAGGATCCTGTATCCAGCTAAACTGAGTTTCATTTATGATGGAAAAATTAAATAATGACATTCACATGTTGAAGAAATTTGCCATAACTAAACCAGCTCTCCAGGATATTCTCAAACCTATCCTCCATAATGACCAGTACAATCCTCCACCGCAAAAGTAAACTAACTCAGAAACTATTCATCAAATTTCAACTTCCACAGTGGTGAAAGGATTAAAAATATCCAAACAACTCGATACCTAAAATTTTATCAGGCTTATCAATGTGAATAGCTTAAATTGTCCTCTAAAGAGGCACAGATTGGCTGATTGGATACAGAAACTCAGACCAGACATCTCCTATATACAAGAATCTCATCTTACCTTAAAAGATAAATGTAGACTCAGAGTGAACAGATGGTCATCTATTTTCCAG
>CAUYQV010023988.1:0-29079 GCA_963574575.1 Galagoides demidoff | reverse complement strand
TATCTCAAAGTAGTTTTGATTTGCATTTCTCTGATGATTAAGGATGGTGAGCATTTTTTCATATATCTATAGGCCATACGCCAATCTTCTTTAGAGAAATTTCTCTTCAAGTCCCTTGCCCACCCTGAGATGGGATCACTCATTTTCTTCTTGCTAATACGCTTAAGTTCTCTATGGATTCTGGTTATTAAACCTTTGTCAGAGACATAACCTGCGAAAATCTTCTCCCATTCTGATGGCTGTCTGCTTGCCTTACTTACTGTGTTCTTGGCTGTGCATAAGCTCTTTAGTTTGATCAGGTCCCAATAGTGTATTTTTAATGTTGATTCAATTGCCTGGGGTGTCCTCCTCATAAAATGTTCACCCAGGCCGATTTCTTCAAGTGTTTTCCCTCCACTTTCTTCTAGTATTTTTATGGTTTCATGTCTTAAGTTTAAGTCTTTAATCCAGTGAGAGTCTAACTTAGTTAACGGTGAAAGTTGTGTATCTAGTTTCAGTCTTCTACAGGTCGCCAGTCAGTTTGCCCAGCACCATTTGTTAAATAGGGAATCTTTTCCCCACTCAATGTTTTTAATTGGCTTGTCAAAGATCAGATACTGGTAAGTAGCTGGATTCATCTATTGACTCTCTATTCTGTTCCATACATCTACCTCTCTGTTTTTGTGCCAGTGCCATGCTGTTTTGATCACTATAGAGTTACAGTATAATCTGAGGTCTGGTAGTGTGATTCCTCCTGCTTTGTTTTTGTTCCTGAGTAATGTCCTGGCTATTCGAGGTTTTTTCTGATTCCATATAAAATGAAGTATTATTTTTTCAAGATCTTTAAAATATGACAGTGGAACTTTAATGGGGATTGGAGAGTCAATTTTTTTATACTATTATTTTTTAAATCATAGCTGTATACATTAATGCATTTATAGGGTACAATGTGCTGGTTTTACATACAATTTGAAATACTTTCATCAAACTGGTTAACATAGCCTTCACTGCACTTTCTTATGGTGTTAAGATATTTATACTCTACACTTAGTAGATTTGACATATACCCTTGTAAAATGCACCATAGGTATGGCTTTTTAGCATAGTATCTCAAGAATGGAAGAAAAAGTATTCAATGTACTCAGCTGTACTATGAAACCAATATATAAGCACCCACACGTCCATATGAGAGCTATTACCCAACTACAGCCGGAGATGAAGGGGAAAGAGGATGGGTAGATGGAGGGTAATTGAAGAGTCAGATTTTTTTGTGAAACACAAACTGTATGAAATCCAAACATCACGCCTGTAAATAGTTTTATTGGAATATAGCTTGTCCATTCCATTCTCTTATCCATCTCTGCTTTCATGCTAGAATTGGCAAAGTTGATTAGTTTCTAGTTTTAGCAGCACAAACATTGTCTACAAAACTATGACTATTTACTGTCAGCTTTTTACAGAGAAAGGTTGCCAACATGTGGGCTCTAGGAACAGGGATGAGCCAAGCTAGAATTCAGAACTCTTCCAGGTTTGACCTGCCACGTTTCCTCCCTGACTGCATGTTGCTGTTCATCTTCTCTAACTAAATTATAGCGCTGATCAATTTCTGTATCCACATCATTCTCTCCTACCCAGTGTGCATGCACTGGTTGAACCACTGTCTCAGGATGTCCTCTGTCACATATCTAAACCTACTGTGCTTGGCCACATCCATGCCCCCACCCCTGTACTTGCTGAGCCCCCCTTCATGCTTTCCTGTCAAGGTAGATTCTGATCTTGCCTTTCTGGGAAGGAGCTCTGTGTTTTGTTTACCACTACATCCCTACGGGTGTACAGCAGGCACATAAACATCTGCTAAATGAATGAACCCAGGGCTAACTTGAGATCTTCAACACTCAGAAAAACTGTGATCTCTGAAACAGAACTCTTGCCATCTGCCCCTTCATACCTCAGGTATTCAGTTATGCTGGATTGCCCAGAGGTGACTGGGGCTGGTGGCTCCTTGTGTCCCTCTTCCTGCTGAGGTGGCACAGCCGTGCTGAGATCCCTCAGGCTTCCCTGTGCTGCTTGAACATCTTGATGAACAAGACCTCTTTCTCTCCTCTTGTTAGAAAGCCTACCTCTGCTGTATCTGGCATGGTTGGTGGAGCCAGAAAGAAAGAAGCACACAAGGTGAGAGATAGCAGGATCCATTTAAATAAAATGTGATCCCCCCCCCTTTCATTAAATGCTTTTGATGGAAGGAAAAAACAGGCCAGAGAAGGGGGCTGTGGCTTTACTGCCTCGTGGTCACACTTCTGGAGATTGAGTATGGCCATCCTAGCCCCCTGATGAGGAATATGTCATGAGATGGTAGTAATCATTTTGGACAGTGGGGTCCCTCTCAACCATGGAATTCATGAGCTGTGTCCAGGACACATCTTTTGGAAGGTGAACGTGGAGGACATGAGCTGAAATTAGTCTCAGGCCAGGGGTGGTGGCTTATGCCTGTAATCCCAGCACTTTAGGAGGACAAGGTGGGAAAATCACTTGAGGCTGGTTGTTTGAGGATCCGTGAACTATGATGACTCCACTTGACTCTAACCCAGGTAACAGAGCAAGATAGTTTCAAATAAATAAAATCATAGTTTCGGTTTCCACTATGTAAGTATTAGTCTTCTGGTGATACCCATAGGTCTGATTTTCCTATGTGGGTCTGGGGTCACTGTTAACAGCCCCTACACATCAATGACTCTCAGCAGAGCCTGGATTGGATGGTAGATTTTTGGGTCTCTGTCATTGAAAGTCTAGACTATAACACAGTGAAGTATTTCTCAATGAGTTCTGTGTGGCATTGCCCAATTTTTAGAACTTAGAGTAGGAATTTAGCTCCAAAAGACTTCTGTGTTCCCACCTTGCTTATTAATCTTGTGCAGAACACTTTATTTGTGTGCTATCTAGTTCTTAGGAGCTATTAATATATCCTTTGCTGCATCATTATGTCTGTAGAAAATCTGGCCCTATTTTAAAACAGGTGCATCCTAGTTCTCCAGAAATTTGAAACTGATTTTCTTCCCCACTGTCCTAGACAGCTAGAGCCTTATATCTTTCTCATTGAAAAACACTGTATGCTGATGTTTTTAAAATACCCAAAGAAGGATGTGCTCCCCTGCTTAGAATGGGGTGTCCTTTACCTCATCCCTCTGGCTGCACGATCCAGTGGTGGGCCCTTTGTGGATTTGTCAGGTTTTGGGCAGCAGTCTGCATCCTGGGTTCTTGGGGTGCTTTTGGCCAAAGAATGACCAGATCTCAACATAAGGCAAGCATGGAACAAAGTTTATTGAGGATGAAAAAGATAGGTTTATGCAGTAAGAGCCAGGATGTAGTCTAACAGACATAGACCATGAATAGGCCTTCATTGTCAAAATAAGAAAAGGCTTTGGTTATGGCTGAGGGTTCCATTTTATTCTGCCTGGATTGGACCTACCTCCCGATCCAGAGGTCACCTTAGAACCAAAGTCTTTTTGTGCATGTTGACCTCCTGTTAGCCTCTCTGAAAGCCCGTGTGGAGGCTGTGGACCACAATGTAGCTTTAACCTAATGACATGGCAATTAGTCTTCAGGCTCTTTTAGGTCATCTTCAAGACTCTACTGTACCTATGTGCCTTAGCCTATGGGCTAGAAATTTCTCTACATCCTTTTGTAATTGGCATGCAAATTTCTGACTGGTAGAGTGGTGGTGGTGGTGGGGTTTTCCCTTCTTCCCAGGTGTGAGCAATCACTTGACGCAGGATTAAGGTGAAATGGGGACCCCACCCTTGTCCTGTTTCTCTGAGAGCCAGACTTCTAGCTCCCTAACAGATGGGTTCTCTCCCTGAGACCCTGGCTGGTCCTGGCCTTGACCCTTAGGCATCTCCACTGTCATTGAGCTCCTGGTTGTTACTGGCTTCTGGGCACCCACCTGCTCCATGCAAACACTCTGTAGACATGGTCAGATTGGTGACCCAGCTCTCTGTCTGCCTTTGGGGTCCCTATTGTGGGGTTGCCTCCTTTTCTCTCAGGGTTGTGGCTGCAGCCCCAATGCCCAACAGAAGTATCAGATATTGGCACAGAGTGATGCTTAAAGTCACAGTCACATACAACCATGCTTTTGAGCTATGTGGCCTTGACCAAGCCAAGCCACAGGAAACCTCTGAGCTCTATAGACACCTATTAAGGTATAGAATACTTGGCATATTTCTGAGCACCTATTCCACTTGAGGTGGTAGACTATAGCGGCAAGCAAAGGGGACAAATTCCCAGGCCCTCAGGGAGCCCAAGGGAGAAGAGGCCAGCAGTGTAGAAGAAAGAGACACTATGGGTAAAACAGGGCTGTGCCATGATCTGATATGAGCTGAGCAGAACCCTGGAGGAGGCAGATGCTGGAGGAGGCACAGTGAGGGGTCAGGGTAGCTGAACAGAGCAAGTGGGGGAAGTGTGGAGGTGACAAGTTCAGTACTGGCACAGGAAGGGGCCTGGCGTGCTCATACCTGAGCTGTTGGACCAGTGGCCAGCCTGTCTCTGTCCCTAGAGGGGCAGCCTGGAGGGCTAATGAGGGGCTTTTCAGGGAAGAGGGAGCTAGTCCTGGCTGTGCTGATGGCCAGGACTGAGGATGGCAGTGGGCTCAAGAGCAGGCATCCACAGTGGTCTTACCCAAAGGAGTCTCAGTATAGGGGTGAGTCTGAAGCTAGATTAGGGAAATTCAAGGGAAAAGAGGAAGGGCAGTCAGCAAGTGCAGGACTCTCCGGGTACTTGTGATGGGGGACAGAGAAGCAGGCAATGGTGCAGGGGCGGGGTGAGCACTGAGACCTGTAGGGAGGACTTGAGGGGCTACAAGGCACAGAGGGGAAGTTGCTGGGCTTCTTTCTAGAAGAGGGCTCTGGTGCTCAGAATGGAGCATTCACTCTACCCAGGAATACAGCATCCATAAGAGGGGGCAGGATACAGCCCTCAGGCAGGGAGGGGGCATATGCAGTGGTGGGAGGGTCTCCTCAGCCCGTCTTATCTTCCCTGGGAATCAGGAAACAGGCCACCATCTGAGACTGGGGATGGGGAAGCAGGTATAGGGAGGATCCAGGCGAGTGTGGGGGCAGAGCAGAGAACTGACTGTACCCCAAGACGCTGGGTGACAGGTGGCATTTGCTCTGTCTGCATTGCTCTTAGGAGCCACCCTGAAAAGGGCTGGGGCTGTCACGAGCCTGTGTCTGCAGAGGGCCTGGATGCTGAGCTTGTCTCAGGGGAGGGTGTCAAACTGGGGTGGGGGCAGTGAGAGGTGGTACCAGGAGTGACGCCTAGACACATGCAGGTGGGGGAAGGGGCTGTTGGGGTTACACTGGGAGGAAGGAGGAGGAAACTGAAGGCACACAGTATACTTTTCTTTTCCCTGCCTCAAGGTACTTGCTCCTTTGGCCTTGGGACATATTCCATGATCTGAGCACTTCTGGAACTCTATGGCTCCACCCTTAGCTTGGGACTTGCACATAGCAGGTGTCCAACAAGTGTTTGTGTATACAGTATGTGTCCCGCAAACATTCTTGCATATAGTCGGTAAACCTGCTGAAAGATGTGAGCAGAAGGACTGCTTCTGTCCCATCACTGAATAGGGAGGGTCATAGTATCTGGCTCTCTGGGGCATGGGGTCCTGGGCACTTGGGTGTGTTGATCTGTGTTGGCTCTTCTCAGCCCACTGTCATAACTGTTGTTATAAACCAATGGTATGTCCCCACAGGCAGAGGGGTGGTTTAGTCCCAATATATGGACTATGGGAAGAAAAGGATGCACTACTAAGGTTATGCTTGAAGCAGTTCTGAGCATGGTTGCAAGTAACTTGAAATTCTGAAACAATCACGCAAGCTTGGTGGCAACCTGGTCCTGAAGAAAGCAGTCCAGGGCTCTTTGTCCAGGTACTTTTGAGATTGTCAGCTCTTGACAGAGCTGTGAGTCTCTGTGGTGAGCAGCTCATTGCTTTAAGCATCCTTCTTACAAAACTATTATCTCTTTTGAAAGGCAAGAACAGTTTCATGTTTCAACCCAATGATTTGCTTTCTGGGTTTTGAAGCTTTCTTATCCAATGTCCAGAGCATAGCCCTTGGGGCAGAACTGGCATTTAAAAGAATACTTTCAGGTTTTTAGAGAAGAGAACCTGTGGGAAGGGGGAAATGACAGGCTTAACTCACCAAGTATTAGAGGAAGAATTTAGCAAACTATTATCTAACTAGTCTCAAATTGTCAAAACCATTGAAATGGCACAGAACATTACAATGCACAGAACATTACAACTACCCAATTACATGTTTTCTTTCAGTGAAGTCAAAGTTGGGCTATTCCCCTGTTTTACAAATCTTGGTTTATAAAATTGACTTGAAGATTCATTTCCACTCTTTATGTCAATTGGTGGGTCCTTGAGGGACAAGGATCTTTGTACAAACTGATAGTCTCCAAAGGGTCACATCCTTGGCTATCCTAATTTTAATGTTATTATGAAGACAATTATAGCATCCCCACATGTTGTGGATATGCTGTATGTAATATCTCCAAATCTTAGAGATTTTCTGGGGGGGGGGTTTCATACAATTTTTTAAATCAAGGTATAATTTAGAGTCAGTGTCACCCTTTCCTGTGCAGAGTTCTGCAAGTTTTGATACAGAACCATTTCAAGGGTACAGAATAGTTCACCCTAAAATCCCTTGTATTCTGATGGAGGAAAACTCTTTCCCTCCCCTAGGCAACCTCAGATTCAAATCTAGTCTTGTCTTTTCCAAAATGTCATATCAGTGGTGTGATTACACAATGTATGGCCTCTTGCGTCTGCCTCCTAACACTTAACACTGCCTTTTGCATACCCCTGTGTTTGTTACTGCATGGAGCTGTTGTTGGTTTCGTATGGACCGGTGTGTTCGTCTGTTCGCCAGTTGAAAGTCATTTTGTTGGTTTCCCATTTTGGTGATTATGAACGAAGCTATTATAAACATCTCTGTACATGTTTCTCTGTGGACATGTTTTCGTTTCTCTCAAGGGTAGGTAGAAAAACTCAAACCATGTTTCCTATTCTCACACTCAATAAAACACTCAATATAGGAGAATAAATCTGTGACCGATGCAAGGGGTTCCCCACCAATGATCAGTGGACACCACCTAGGTATTCCTTTCAATTCTGATACTATCTACCTGGAGATAGCATTATATCCCACAACTTGAAGCCTTCACCCCCAAGACGGGCCCCCCCCCCCCCCCACTGCCCGGATACTACTCAGAAGTCTGGGCCTTGGTATCTACCTGACTGGCTTTAAGCCGGGGTTCTCACAAACTGCCTCTTTGGGTTTGACTGATTTCTTGGAGAGCCTCACATAACTTAGGGAGACGTGTTTATCAGTTGTTTGTGAAGGACACAAACTTACAAAGTCTACAGATTGAGCTGAGTGAAGCAGCTAATCTCTGTAACCCCAGCTACTGGTGAAGCTGAGGTGGGGAGGATAGTTTGAGAGCAGTCTGGGCAACATAGCAAGGTCTGTATCTCTAAACATTAAAAGAAAATCATCTAGGTGTGATTGTATATGCCTGTAATCCAAGCTCAGGAGGCTGAAGTGGGAGAATCATTTGAGCTAGTAGTTTGACGCTTCAGGGAGCTATGATTGTGCCACTGTACTCCAGCCTGGGTGACAGAGTGAGACGCCATCTCTGAAAACAAACAGAAAGCAAAGGGCATAGATGAAGATATGCATAAAGCGTGGAAGGGGTCATGCTCTTTCTGAGCACACTACCCTACAGGAACCTACGCTTCTTCAACCATCTGGACTCTCCAAACTCATCAGTTTTTATGGATACTTTAATATATATGCATGATTGAAGCATGGTGAATCATCTTGAAATGTGATGAGACAAAAAGGATACAATCTAAACCCAACAAGTTTCCTCTTGACCTCTCTGTGTAACATTCCTTCCTTAAGGGTATGGGGCAGGTTCCTCTCTGGCTGGTAAAGAGATTTAACAAGGGCTGTGGGAGTTACAAACTAGGAACTGGATGAAAACAATATGCATGTATATGTATATGTGTGTGTGTGTGTGTGCATAATACCACAAGAAAGTGCCCAATTATTTAAGTGGCTGTACCATTTTTACATCTTCATCAAGCACATGGATTTTAGGTTGGTATTTTTAAATTTTAGCCATTCTTATGGGTATAAAGTATCCATTTTATTGTGGTTTTAATTTGCATTTCTATAACAGTGATACCAAGCATCTTTTTATGTGTGTGTGGTTTTTTTTTTTCTTTTTGCCATTTGTGTCTTTGGTGATGTGTCTGTTCAAATTCTTTGCCCTTTTTTGAGGTTTTTTTGTTTGTTTGTTTTGAGAATTCTTTCTATATTAAGGATGCTAGCTCTGTATGGTGCTTTCCAAATATTTCCTTTCAGTTTGTGCCTTTTTTCATCCTATTAGTATCATCTAAGGAGTAGAAATTGTTGATTTTGTTGAATTCCATTTTACCAGTTTCTGCTTTGGTAGATTATGCTTTGGGGTCTTATTGAAGATATCTATGCCTAATCAAAGATCACAACAATTTTTCTCCTGTATCTTCTTGTATGAATTTTATAGTTCAGATTTTACGTTTAAGTCTGTCATCCACTTTATTTTTTGTGTATGGCATTTTTTAATTACATCATTTATCTAAATGACTTTCCTTTCTCCCATTGCCTTCTCTTGTCATCTCTGTCAAAACCCAACTGATTAAACAATATACATGCATGATGTATGACTTCTATTCTTTTCTATTGTTTTGTTCTTATGCAAGTTGATAAAATTGCTATAGCTTTGTACTAAGCCCTGAACTCAAGTAGTGTGACATCTTCCCCTGTTCTTTTCCAAAATTTATTAGTCTCTTCTAGTTCCTTTCCCTGTCCATAGAAATTAGAATTTCTAGGTTTAGAATTAGCTCATAATTTTCTAGGAAAACTGCTGTGATTTTGATTGCATTAAATCCATGAATCAGGCATAGGAAGAATTACCTATTAATAGCATAGTCTTTTAATCCATGAGCATAGTACTTCCTCATTTATGTAGATTCTCTTGGGTTTCTTTCAATACTGTTTTGTCATTTCCAGAGTGTATATATTGCACATGTTTTGTTGGGTTTATACCTAAATATTTGGTGTTTTTAGTGTTAATGTACATGACACTCTTTAAAATTTCAATCTCCAAATCATTCATTGCTACTTCACTGCTAGACACATATTTTAAAAATATTAATCTCATAGCCTCTAGACTTGCTGTGTTAGCACCACTCTCAAGAGAAACAAAACAAATAAGGCGTGTGTGTATAAATGGTTTATGAGATATTGGCTCATGGGTGACTTTGGAGGATCTCAGGATCTGATATCTATAACCTGGAGACTTAGAAAGGGGACTGTAATTTACTCTGAGTCTGAAGGCCTGAGACCATGGATGCTAATGGTGTCTGAGGTGCCCCTGGTTGAGGGGAGGAGAAGATAAGATGCCCTAGTTCAGCCAGGTATCCAGAAAGCAAAAGGGGTGAATTTCTCCTTTCTCTTTTTGTTCTGTTCAGGCCCTAAAGGGATTGGAAGGTGCCCATCCACACTGAGGAGGGAGGGAGATGCAGTGAGTTCATCAGTTCAAATGCTGATCTCAGTAAACACACAGATACACCCAGAAATGTTTAGGCACGCCACTCCATGGCAAGGCAAGTTGACACACAAAGTTAACCACATTTACTAAACTTACTAGTTTTATTTTTCTGGGGCCTTGACTGTGATGTTGAATAGGAGCAGTGTCTATACATTGTAATATTCTTGCTCTTAAGTTTTTTAAAGTTATAATAAAGGCAGTGTCCCATGTACTTCTTGGTTTTTCCTAGGTTTGGGGTAAAAACTGGTTTTCCTGATGACTAAGTTGAAATGTTCTTTCCAGGAAACTAACAAATACTGAAAAGTATCCAGAAAAGTCAGTCACCTATTATTTACCAAGTCAGAGATAATCACCAGCAAACATTTTGGTGATTTCCTATGTTCTCTGACTGTGTATGTCTACCCTTTGACAAAATTTCTTTGTCCTATGTATATGATAAAATTTCACTCTTTAAATCTCTCCCTTGCCTCAAAGGAAGAACAGTTACAAAATGCAACATAGACTACCTCAGGGTCTAAAGGGAAGGTGTCTTGTGCTCTGAATGTCATGTATTCCCATAGCAGGATCCTGAAGTGTATGCACCAAAGCCTGCTAAGAAAATATCTGATGAAGGTGGAAAGAAACTCAGCCTATACCAGAAAAGCAAATGTACAAAGCAGCCCTTGTCCTCGGCTAGTGGTAAGCATGGTGGTAAATTTTGTTTTCATATTGTGATAACCAGGCCCCCAGCCCTTGGCCCCCTCCCCAAGACCAGTGGGGAACAAGCCCCCTACCCTTGAAAAGGAAACCTCTCCTAGGCCTTTTAGTCCCAGCCCCCTCAAGGGTAAAGAAGCAGCCTGAAATTAAAGAAGTATTCAGGGAGGGGTTCAACAAAGGGAGGGGTTGAGCCCTTGATGAAAAAGTCCCAAGTTGTTCTCGGAAATTTACCCAATACTTATTTGTACCCCTTATTTGATAATTTGTGCCTGAATTGTGTAACCCTTTATGATATACCCCATCTTATGATTATGAAGTAATGTGCTTGTGATATATCTTGTGATTATGAGCCAATATGTACCCCCACCTTGCAACCCTGCCTTAATTGCTATGATTGGCTTCTGTATAACTAGCTTGCTGACTAGCCATGACTATGCAGAATAACAGTATAAAAAGGCGTCTCCCCCACTATTCAAGGCTGCTTGTTGCCCCCCTGCAACAGCCCCCTGTAGGGACACCTTCAGGTATATTAAATTCCTAATAAATTTCTATTACATCCGAAGTGGGATCCATCCTTCTCTCGCATCTGCCGTTTCATTTCAATATATGCTAAGTTATAACTCCCTCTTTTCTGGAAAAGGTTAGAAGAGCTAGGCAGAGATTTTGTGTATAAGGACAGATTGAGTGCATATGGGGAAGTGAAGAGATAGATGGGAGGCCTGGGGGTTGGGGGAGTCCTTTCCTTGCTGTGTGGTCCCAGAGTAGAGCCACATTGCCATCGTGGCTCTCCCTTTTGGCATTTGTTCTTTTTCTATGTAACTGTTTCCTCACTGGTGCTCTGAGAGGAGGAGTCTCACAGAGTGCAAGGCCTTATCTTCCTATCTTTTACCACCTTGGGTTGCCTGCCTTATCTCCTGTGCCTGTAGCATGATGGTCTTCCCTGACCCCTGACCCCTCCTTCTAGAAGATGTCACCAAAGTGATATGAAAATATTTTAGCTGCAACTTTCATTCATTATTAAAAATTGGCAAATGAAGACCCACCAGGTTGGAAGAGCCCACTCATGATATGCCCACTCCAACATTTACTACTAGCATATTTGGTGTTCTGTGCTAGTCATCATGATCACTCTAGAAGTCTGGGAAGGCCCTTCTCAACCTGACACTTTACTCTGGCTCTTTGTGTAAACCCTCACATGGGCAGCTCTTTTGCATGAGGCTCTTATTTCCAAGTCATTCATTTCCCCAACTGCATGACTGTTCATATGTAGTTCCCATTATGACAGAAGGTATCATATCTACCGGGGGTCCTGAAGGTCCTCAAACTCTTTCAACAGGGGACTAGTTCACTGTCCCTCAGGCCGTTGGAGTGCCGGACTGCGGACCCCTGGACAAGTCGGCTGCTAAGCAGGCAGTGGCGGTAAAAACACCCGGCAGGCCGGATAAATGTCCTAGGCGGGCCAAAGCTTGAGGACACCTGATATATACCATCTATTGATGTTCAAAGTACTCTGGAGCCCTTGTGTAATTATGGCATGCTCTACATCAATACCTATTTTAGGCAGTGTCATCATTTCATGGTTTTTAATATAGGCTAAAAGATGGGGGTGGGGAGGGGAGGAGAACTCCCAGAAAAGATGAATAGTCTTGAAGCTGCAAGAAAAGGAAGTTAAGAGCATGGGGAACTCAGCATGTGGGATTCTTAGCATCTTTTATAAACCATTAGAAAGGCCTATCGATACCACTTTTTTTGTTGTGGTTCTAAAGAATGTTTCTTTTCTAGTTGTACTTTAAAAATAGATTCAAACTGATGGCTGGGAGATTTGTCAGCTTTGTTTCTGAAGAAACTGGGTTTTTGTGATATTATTTTCAAAAGTTGCCTATTTCCTGGCTTAAATGTAGAGTATCTCACTGTGCTAATTTTTGGTGATTCTTGTCTGGTCAGCAGATAGCAGTGGGGTCGGAAAACATCATGTACAGTCCACATTTCTGGAAGGGCATGACATGGCCCCACTTGACCTGGATCTCTCTGCTATTAAGGGTAAATTGTTTTACCACCTCTTTTATTAGTTGGGAATTGCAACAGATTTCAGCAGGCCCCTAAAGTACAGATGCTCCTTGACATATGATGGGGGTCCACATTCCAAAAGACCTGTCTTAAGTGTAAAATAACACAAGTCAAATGTATTTAATGCCTCATCAAGGGCATTGAAAAGCTGAACAATGTTTTTTTTTGTTTGTTTGCTTTTTCTTAAGACAGTCTCACTCTATCACCCTGGGTAGAGTACCGTGGTGTACACAAAACTTATAGCAACCCCAAACTCCTGGGCTTGTGCAACCCTCTTGCCTCAGCCTCCCAAGTAACTGGAACTACAGGCATGCACCACTATGCCTGGCTATTTTTAGTAGACATGGGGTCTCACCCTTGCTCAGGTTGGTCTCAAACTCCTGAGCTCAAGCAGTTCACCTGTCTTAGGCTCCCAGAGTGCTTGGATTACAAGTGTGAGCCACCATGCCTGACCTAATCTTTAGTTTTTTGAGATAGTCTCTCTGTGACTCTGGGTAGAGTGCCATGGTGGCATCATATCTTGCAGTAACCTCAGTCTTTTGGACTCAAATGATCCTTTTGCCTCAGCTTCTCTAGTAGCTGGGACTACAGGCACTCACCCCAATGCCCAGATAGTTTTTCTATTTTTAGTAGAGATAGGGTCTTGCTCTTGCTCAGGGTGGTCTGAACTCCTGAGTTCAAGCAAACCATAAACCTCAGCCTCCCAGAGTACTAGGATTACAGGCTTGAGCCACTGTGCTTGGCCAAGTTGAATAATCTTAAACTGAATCATTGTCAGTACAGATACTCCTCAATTTATAATGAGATTACATCCCAATAAACTCATTTCAAAGCCAAAACATCATAAATGGGAGACCATTTATATGTACTCCTCACTGTTAAAATTTATCTTAGATGAAAGAATGATGGGACAATTAAAAAGGAAAACCAAGTCAAGAAATCCTGCTTATATGGAAAAATGTCCAGGAAGTATCTGAGATGAAAGATCTTGTTTACATTAACAGGCTACATATATCTGATTCAGCTGCTGCCCTCTGCCGCATATCACCTAAGCTAAGGCCTCAGGGCTGCTAGAGCAAACAAGACAGGCGTGCCCCATAGGATAAAAATTAAGACCACAAATGTTCTTATATCATTTGTAGAGTTTGTTTCTCCAAGTACATATACACTAGTAGATACTAACAAGGGGTCATCTAAAGGGGATTGGGGCCCCTGCTGCTGGTGCTGTGCTAGGGAAGATGTGGGGCCAGGCCCTGCCCCTGATAGGACAGCTGGGCTGTGGTCTCAGGACACATGGACGGGGGACTGAGTTCTGGTCCTGGCACAGCACTGAGTCAGTGGCTGCTCTCAGCTAGCCTTTGACTGCTGGCTGCTGCAGACTTCCTATTCCTTCTCACAGAGGGCTGGGAAAAGATTAAAGTGAGAAAATAGGCTCCAGGTCCACTTACAGTAGAGAATTCCCAAATTATCAAATTGGACACAGAAAATACATACACGTCATGGTTCTCTCCTGCTGGGGGTTTGGGGGAACTCAGTTTATACTAGTTCTTTGGAAATTTAAAGGGTCTTTTTCCTTTTCTTAAGGATTTTTACAAACAAATGGAAATGGAGTCGCAAATGCTACTATTTGCACTGATGTCAGAAAAGGTGGATGAAAGGGTAGCCTCGATTAACCATAGGGCGGGAGTTCCCTCCAGCCTGAGCCTTTCTCATTGAACAGATGGAGAAGGGTCTTGCTCAGTTTGAGAGTCAGAAAAGAAATTGTTAGTGGTGGACAAAGAAAAGGAGAAGTGGCAGAATAAGGCCCATGGTCTGAAGCACCGACTTCTCTTCCGTCAGAAGAAGCAGGAGCTGGAAGATATCCTTGATGCCCAGGTCAGTTCTGAGCAATGTCTTATGACCAGGGGCTCTGAGTTGAGCACTACAGTGAAGCTGTCTCCCCACCATTTCAGGGAGCCTTTGTAATAGGATTTCCCTGCTCACTCACTCTTAACCTTTTCTGGGCTTTTGGGACCATGTACACTCTGGTCTAGGTGTTGGTATGATAGTTTCTCAGACAATGAAGTTATAGTGTAAAGTGCCAATCAGTAAGTGGGACCTTCCTGATAGACTTGTGGAAATATTCCCTGAGGCCCTACTGGCCACATGCAGGGACAGAATGATATGCTCTGGGTGGACTATCCTGGGAAGTCAGTGAGCTGGTGGGAGACACGTTAGTCTTAGAGTCATGTGGTCAGTGCTGGAACTACCATGTCCACTTGGGGGGAGGACATAGAACAAACCCTAGGAACCCAGAAAGAACTGTCCAGGGGGATGGGCCCCCCTCACCCAGAGTGTGAGTTTCCTGTGTTTGCTGTAACAATGTACCACAATTTGTTCTGTCTGATTCAGGAGGCTGAAAGTCCAAGATCAAGGCATCACTAGGGTTGGCTCCTGACAGCTGTGAGGGGTGATCTGTCCCAGCTTGCTCTCTTTAGCTTGTGGGTGGTGGTTTTCTCCCTGCATCTCTTCACATTTCTTCCCTGTGTACCTGTGTCCAAATTTCACCTCAAGACATCAGTACTGTTAGATTGGGGTCTACCATAATGACCTCATTTTAACTTAACAACCCTATAAAGACCCTGTCTCAAAATAAGGGCACAATCCAAAGTACTTGGAGTTGGGACATCAGAAATTTTGAGCCAGGGGTAGTAGCTCAAGCCTGTAATCCTAGCACTCTGGGAGACTCAGGCAGGTGGATTACTTGAGCTCAGGAGTTTGAGACCAGCCTGAGCCAAGAGTGAGACCCAATTTTCTACTAAAAATAGAAAAAAACACTGGGCATTGGGGGGAGACATGTGTAGTCCCAGACACCAGAAAGACCTGAGGCAAGAGAATTGTCTAAGCCCAAGAGTTTCAGGTTGCTGTGAGCTATGACATCACAGCACTAAGAAAAAAGAAGAAATGAATTTGGAGGGACATGGCTCAAACCATAAAATCCAGCAGATTCACTCGAGTATCCCTGCAGCCAGGTCTGGCCTAGAGGTAAGTACTGGATCCTCGACCTTATGGCTCACAGTGGAAGGAAAAGAAAAAACACTGAAGTGAAGCAAAGACAGTTGACCCCTAGACAATATGAGTTTGAATTACACGAGTGCATTTATGTATAGATTGTATTCAATAAATATATTGTAAAATTTGTTAGCGATTTATGGCAATTCAAAAAAAAAACACAGATTGAGTGCTTCATCAGCACATACTAAAAAAACACAAGTGGACCTTATACCCTAGAAATACCAAAACAATTAAGAAAAATTTAGATACGTCATGAATAAATAAAATACATGTAGATGATAGTTTATTGCTGTGCTAATCAACTGTTATTAGGCTTCTGGTCAACTATAGGCTATTAATGGCTAAATTTGGGGGGAGTTAAAAGTTATATGCTGCCAGGCATTGTGGTTCACACTTGTAATCCTATCACTTTGGGAGGCTGAGGCAGGAGAATTGCTTGAGGCCAGGATTTCAAGACCAGCCTGAGGAAGAACACCCATCTGTACAAAAATTAGAAAAAATTAGCTGGGTATGGTAGTGCATGCCCATAGTCCCAGCTACTCACATGGCTAAGGCAGGAGGCTAGCTTGCTCGCAAGAGTGTGAGGTTGCAGTGAGCTATGATTGTGCCATTGCACTCTTGCCCAGGTGCCAGAGTAAGTTCCTGTCTCCAAAGGTTATGTGCCCATTTTTTTTTTTTTAACTGCTGGGAGTAGGGGCTTGGTAGCCCTATGCCCTTATTCGGGGGTCAACTGTATATTTTCACACATACCCATGAAGACCCAGATGACATGTGTGGGGAGAAGATGGGCCATGCTGATGTGGCCTTGTGGAAGGCAGGCATTTAAATGGAGTTCTCCAAGGCAGGAAGGCCCAACCTTCATGGGTCCATTGAGATCTCAGTGGAGGGCCCACACCTAGAACATACTGAAAGGCAGATACATGTCCAGGGTGAGGGCCTGGGCCACCCTACTGTCTGCTGGGCTGTTGCTAGGAAGAGAGAATGCAGTTGCCCTATACGCTCAGAAGCTTCCTGAGCTCTGACCCCCTTAGGTCTCAGGAAAGGACCAGTGCCGTATCCTAACCATGTACAAGCTGTTAAACTTCAGTCTGGTGACTGCAGGGTCTTTAGGCCCCTTCTGTTTTGCTTGTAGATTGCGATGCTCAGCCCCTCTGAGAAAGTGGCCACACGTTTTAAGGAACGATACAAGACACTTGCCACAGCCATCAATATCACCTGGCACGAGTTCCCCTTGAGATCAGTCCACATGGAGGGGACAAGCAGAAATATTTAGGACATTGGGCATCCAGCTGTACTGTGCAGCCTGCAGGGTGAGAAGCACATGTCAGTGCTGTTTGTAGGCCTAATGCCATTATGAAAAGTGTCTGGTCCCCCAGAGGTGGAAGAGGACAGTGGGGGCTGGTAAGGCTGTGGTTCCTTAAAGGGCTAGTCTTGAGTAGTGGGATTTGATCCCAGAGCTGTGGGATTCACAGTGACTTCCTGTCCTGCCAAAAGGTATTCTTGCAGGGTTATCCTACAGTCCCCTGGGCCCTACAGATGTGCCTCAGAGGCTGGCAGGTGCCACAAGACCACCAGCCCTACCCTGCTTGCCTTCTCAGCTGAGCAGGGAGGCCCTCCTTGTACATAGGTTACCTACCTAATCTTCCACTGGAAGACTTTGGTAAGAGTAAAACTGCTATGTCTCTTCTTAAAGCTCTCTTTATATCAAGTGTCTTACCAAAGTCAGTTTGGTTTCTGAGAAGAGCTCTCATGGGCCATCTAAAGATGTTTGCTTGAGGCTGCTGTAGGAAGAGCATTGGTGTCTAAAATTCAGAGGTGGACTCTGCTGCACTGCTTTCCACCCACAACTCATATGAGGCAGAATAAAAATACAGTCCAAAATCACAAAGGGTGTTGCTTTATTGGCAGCCTTAGACAGAAAGAATTCCTAGTAAAATAGAGCTTTTTACAATATGACATGGTATAGGCAGGACAAATATCCTTTCCCATTGTATAGGTTGTTTGTTGGCTTTGGTTGTTGTCTCCTTAGCTGCACAGAAGCTTTTTGGTTTAATTAAGTCCCATTTATTTATTTTTATTGTTGTTGCAATTGCCATGGCAGTCTTCTTCATGAAGTCTTTCCCCAGGCCGATAGCTTCCAGTGTTTTTCCTATACTTTCTTTGAGGATTTTTATTGTTTCATGCCTTAAATTTAAGTCCTTTATCCATCTTGAATCAATTTTTGTGGGTGGAGAAAGGTGTGGGTCCAGTTTCAGTCTTTTACATGTGGATACCCAGTTCTCCCAGCACCATTTATTGAATAGGGAGTCTTTCCCCAAAGGTATGTTTTGTTTGGTTTATCGAAGATTAGGTGGTTGTAAGATGTTAGTTTCATTTCCTGGTTTTCTATTCAATTCCAAATGTCTGTGTCTCTATTTTTGTGCCAGTACCATGCTGTCTTGACCACTGTGGCTTTGTAGTACAGCCTAAAATCTGGTATGGTGATGCCCCTGGCTTTGTTTTTATTACTAAGAATTGCCTTAGCTATGGGGGATATTTTGGTTCCATACAAAACACAGAATCATTTTTTCCAAATCTTGTAAGTACGATGTTGGTATTTTAATAGGGATGCATTGTATAGGTAGATTGCTTTGGGAAGTATAGAAATTTTAACAGTGTTGATTCTTCTTGGCCATGAGCATGGTATGTTCTTCCATTTGTTAATACCCTTTGCCACTTCCTTTCTTAGGGTTTCATAATTTTCTTTATAGAGGTCCTTCATCTCCTTTGTTAGGTATATTCCTAGGTATTTCATTTTCTTTGTAGCTATGGTGAAGGGAGTTGTGTTCTTAATTAACCTCTCATCTTGGCTGTTATTGGCATACACAAAGGCAACTGACTTATGGACATTGATTTTATATCCTGAGACATTGATGACTTCCAGGAGTCTTATGGTTGAGTCTTTGGGGGGTTCTCAAAGTATAAGATCATATCGTCAGCAAAAAGGGAGAGTTTGATCTCTTCTGCTCCCATTTGGGTACCCTTTATTTCCTTGTCTTGCCTAATTGTATTGGCTAGAACTTCCAGCACTATGTTGAATAGTAATGGTGACAGAGGACAACCTTGTCTGGTTCCAGTTCAGAGAGGAAAAGCTCTCAGTTACTCCATTCAGTAAAATATTAGCTGTGGATTTTTCATAGATAGCTTCAATCAGTTTCAGAAATGTGCCACATATGCCTATACTCTTCTGTGTTCTAATTAGAAAAGGATGCTGGATTTTATAAAATGCTTTTTCTGCATCTATTGAGAGGATCATATAGTCTTTGGTTTTACTTCTGTTGATACAATGAATAACGTTTATAGACTTGCATATATTAAACCAACCTTGCATCCCTGGGATGAAACCTACTTGATCCTGATGTATGATTTTTTTGATGATAAGCTGTGATCTATTGACTAAGGTTTTGTTGAGAACTTTTGCATCTATATTCATTAGTGAAATTGGTCTGAAATTCTCCTTTTGAGTTGGGTCTTTTCCTGGTTTTGGTATCAGGGTGATGTTTGCGTCATACAATGTGTTGGGAAAGATTACTTCCTCTTCAATTTTGTGGAATAATTTCTAGAGTATGGGAATAAGCTCTTCCTTGAAGGTTTGATAGAATTCTGGTGTGAAGCCATCCAGACCAGTGCATTTTTTTGGTTGGAAGATTTTTTATTGTTTGAAATTGGCCTGTTCAGGAGCTCTATTTCTTCCTGGCTAAGTCTAGGGGGAGGGTATGATTCCAAATATTGATTGATTTCCTTCACATTGTCAAATTTCAGAGCATAGAGTTTCTGGTAGTATTCAGAGATGATCTCTTATATCTCTGTGGGATCAGTTGTTATTCCCCCTTTATCATTTCTGATTGAGGTTACTAGAGATTTTACTTTTTTATTTCTGGTTAGTCTGGCCAAAGGTTTATTTTATTTATTTTTTTAAAAAACCAACTCCTTGTTTTGTTAATTTTCTGAATGATTCTTTTGTTTTCAATTTCATTGATCTCTGATTTAATTCTGGATATTTCTTTTCTTCTGCTGGGGTTAGGCTTAGATTGTTCTTCATTTTCCAATTCTATCAGATGGCTTGTGAGTTTGTTGATGCACTCTTTCTGTTTTTCGAATGTAGGCATCTAAAGCAATAAATTTTCCTCTCCAAGCTGCTTTTGCTGTATCCCACAGATTTTGGTAGCTTGTGTCTTCATTGTTGTTGTGCTCAAGGAAGTTAATGATTTCCTCCTTTATTTCTCCCTGCACTCAACTGTCATTCAACAGAAGGTTGTTCCTCCTTTATTTCTCCCTGCACTCAACTGTCATTCAACAGAAGGTTGTTTAATTTCCATGCCTTTGTGTGGGGTTGGATGTTTTGGTTGGAGCTGAGTTCCACCTTTAATGCCTTTTGGTCTGAGAAGATACAAGGTAAAATTTCAATTCTTTTGATTCTGTTGAGGTTTGTTTTGTGTTCTAGGATATGATCAATTTTGGAGAATGTTCCATGGGATGACGAGAAAAATGTATATTCTTTCTTTGGGATGGAGTGCTCTATATGCGTCTATGAAGCACAGTTGCTCTAGGGCAGGGGTCCTCAAACTTTTAAAACAGGGGGCCAGTTCACTCTCCCTCAGGCCTTTGGAAGGCCAGACTGCAGGCCCCATGAGTCAGCTGCTAAAGTAGGACAGGCAGCGGCAGCAAAAACACCCAGCAGGCCAGATAAATGTCCTAGGTGGGCCACATGTGGCCCATGGGCCATAGTTTGAGAACACCTGCTCTAGGGGGGTCTCATTTAAGTCCCTGATATCTTTGTTTAACTTTTGTTTAGAGGATCTGTCTGGTTCTGTAAGAGGAATATTAAAGTCCCCTGTCATTATGGTATTATGGCATGTCATATTACTCAAACTAATGTCTGTTTCAAGACTCTGGGAGCATTTAAATTGGGTGCGTAAATATTTAGAATTGTCTTCTTGTATTTTTCCCTTGACCGATATAAAGTGACCGTTTTTGTCTTTTTTGACTTTAGTTGCTTTAAATCTACAAGTATCTGAAAATAAGATTGCAGCTCCTCTTTTCTTCTGAATTCCGCTTGCCTGAAAAATTGTCTTCCAACCCTTAACTTGGAGTTTTAATTTGTCTTTTGAAGCTAGGTGTGTTTACTACAGACAGCAAATGGATGAGTTGTGTTTTTTAATCCAGTCAGCCAATCTATGCCTCTTTGGTGGGGAATTCAAGCCATTGACGTTTATTGAGATAATTGGTAAGTGTGGTAGTGTTCTATTCATCTTATTTTGTGAGAGTCCATTGCTTACTTCTCTTTTGCATCATGGTGGAAGTTAGGTTCCGTCCTTTAATTTCTGAGTTCTTACTTTGCTGTTGATCCATTGTGATGGTCAGTATGCACAACAGGTTAAAGTATTTCCTGTAGAGCTAGTCTTGTTGTGGCAAATTTCTTCAATGTTTGTATATCAGTAAATGATTTGGTTTCTCTGTCAATTTTAAAGCTTAGCTTAGCAGGATGTAGAATTCTGGGCTGCAAATTGTTCTGCTTAAGTAGATTAAAGGTAGATGACCATTGTCTTCTGGCTTGGAAAGTTTCATTAGAGAAGTCTGCAGTAACCCTGATGGATTTGCCCCTTTAGGTCAACTGGTGCTTACTCCTGGCAGCTTGAAGAATCTTTTGTCTTGACTTTGGACAGATTCATCACAATGTGTCTTGGAGAAGCTTGGTTAGAGTTGAGGTGACCTGGGGTCCGATATCCCTCTGAAAGGAGTGTGTCAGAATCTTTGGTGATATTTGGGAAATTTTCATTTATAATATTCTCAAGTATGGCTTCCATTCCCCTGGGGCATTCTTCTTCCCTTTCTGGGATACCTATAACTCATATGTTTGAACGTTTCATATAGTCCCATAATTCTGACAGTGAATGTTCTTCTTTCTCTCTCTTTTCTGCCTATTTTATTATCTGAGAAATCTCAAGAGCTTTGTCCTCTACCTCTGAGATTCTTTCTTCTGCATGATCTAATCCAGGCATCCTCAAAATAGGGCCTGCGGGCCCCATGTGGCCTGCCTAGGACATTTATCCAGCCCGCCAGGTGTTTTTGCCGCCACTGTCTGTCCTGCTTAGCAGCCGACTCATCCCGGGGCCTGCAGTCCCGCTCTCCATTGGTCTGAGGGACAGTGAACTGTCCCCCTGTTTAAAAAGTTTGAGGACCCCGGCCTAATCTGTTGATACTTTCTATTGCATCTTTCAGTTCCTTAATTGACTGCTTCAGTTCCTTCAGCTCTGCTATATCTTTCTATATTCTTCACATCGTTCATCTCTTATTTGATTCTGTTTTTGGATTTCCTTTTGGTTATTTTCCATCATTTTCCTTCATTGTTTTCATCATCTGTATTTTAAATTCCCTTTCTGTCATTTCTAACATTTTATAGGAGGAATTCTCTGCACTAGCTACCTCAGAGTCCCTTGGAGGAGTTGCTCTGGACTGGTTTTTCATGTTGCCAGGATTTTTCTGCTGGTTCTTCCTCATGAGTGATTTATTTGCTTCCTTGCCCTAATTTTCCTTTTACTTCCTCTTGCTCTTTAAGTTCCTGTGCCTCTGGACTAGGGTTTTGATGAGTCCTTTTGGTACAGGACAAGAAGGATAAGAAGATTGAAGAGCAGGAAGAGAAAAAAGAGGGAAAAAAGGGTGGGGGGAGTAGAAAAAAGAGAAAGGAAAAGGGGTGGGTAAAAGGGAATATTAACAAAGAGAAGAGAGGCACAGAAAGAGGGAGACAGGAACAATATAGGTGTCCAGTAGGGTACTTTGACCCAACTTTAGAAACTCTCAACCTCTGGGGGTACCGAGCTGGGTTATTCCCTTGAGGTCAGCAGCTTTTTGCTAGCCTGTTCAGACACAGTATCCCACCTCCACAAAGTAGAGAGGAAAGACAAAAATGCTGTAAATCAAACCAAAACAAAAAACTTACAGTTTGTAAAGTTGGCAAAATTGGGCAAAAGGCCAGATAAGAGGGGTAGAAACACTAGCAGAAATGAAATTCTAATTGTTAAAAAAGGGCAACAATGGAAAATTATATTAAAACTGGAAAACTGAAGAAACAAAAGGAAAATCTATAAGGAAAATGTTGAAATTAAAACAAGAAAAACAAAAACAAAAATCAAACAGACAAAAAAAAATCAGTATATATATCTTGCTGAATATTCTCTGGGCTACAGCTAATCTCCTGGGATATAAGATGTTAATCACAGTGCTGATACGGCTGTATGAGAGATGGAGACTGGAGGCCTCTGCTGATTTCTCAAACCAACGTAGGGTGGAGAGCCTAAATCTCACCTCAGCTGGCTTAAAAGGCACTTTAAACTGCCAACCTGGGCTAAGCAGAAGTTTTCCCCAGAAAGCACTTGTCACTGGGATCACTCCTGAAGTGGCTATCTACTTACCCAGTGCGCCTAAACCGATCTCACACTATGCCCCTGAGGGCCAAGGCTGCAAGGCGTCTCAGTCCCTGCCTTATGCTCCTCAGTCATAGATCGCTCATTCCGGATCCTTGCTCTGTGACCCTGAGGGTGGAACTTGCCAGGGCAGTTCTCCCAGAATGGCTCTGCTTGGCCCACAGCTGAACACTATAGCTCCATCCGGCTTAACCGCTCAGTCTGAGGCCCTAGACAGTGCTTAAAGTCCTCTGCTCTCTTGCCCAAGTTCTACCAAGGCAGTTCAACTGTGTGCCAACTCCAAAAAAATACCCAAACCGCTCACAGGTAGGGCCTTTCCAAGTTTGCAATCTCACAGTCGCTGTATTTACAGCTCCCTGCAGGATTAGACCAAATGAACACACACAAACACTTGCCAGTTCTCCATTGCTTTTGTCTTCCTTATGGGGTCCAGAGGTCCCTTGCTGACTCCCTGTGTCTCCAAAGGGA
Source organism: Galagoides demidoff (assembly GCA_963574575.1). NCBI lineage: Eukaryota > Metazoa > Chordata > Mammalia > Primates > Galagidae > Galagoides > Galagoides demidoff. The sequence continues at coordinate 5,695 of CAUYQV010023988.1, read as the reverse complement.
TGTTTCTTGGTCAATCCCACCAGCCAGAGATGCCTGTAGTCTCTCCCCAGACTCACCGTGTCCAGTTGCAAGGAAGCTGTTAGTTGGCCTCCATCTTGCTCCTCCCCCAGTTTGAAGTTTTTCTTAATTTTCTTTTTTGTCTTCCTTTAGCAGTTCTAAAGGAACTGTCCTTGCCCTTAGCCTCCCAAGTAGGTGGGACTACAGGCACCTGCCATAACATTTTTCTTTTTTTTTGGTAGAGATGGGGTCTCCCTCTGGCTCACTCCAGCTCAGGATGGTCTCGAACCTCTGAGCTCAGGCAATCCACACACCTCAGCCTCCCAGGGCATGAGGATTACAGGTCTGAGCCACCACACCTGGCCTGATACTGGTATTTTGATGGAGATTGCATTAAATCTGTAGATTTGAGTAGTGTAGACATTTTGACAATGTTATATCTTCCCAGCCATAAGTGTGGCATGTTCTTCCATCTATTAACATCCTCTGCTGTTTATTTTCTTGGTATTCTGTAGTTCATTGTAGAGATGTTTCACATCCTTTCTTAAGTAAATTTCAGGTATTTACTTCTTCTGTGTGTGCTATTGCAAAAGGTATTGCATCTTTGATTCTCAGCTTGATGTTGCTGCATATGAAGGCTACTGATTTGTGAACACTGATTTTTATATCCCAAGATACTGCTGTAGCTCTTGATCCCTTCTAGGAGTCTTATGATTGAGCCCTTAGGATTTTCTGAGTATAATATCATATGGTCAACAAAGAGTGATAGTTTGACCACCTCTTTGTTCGGGTCTTGATATTCTTCTCTTGCCTAATTGCATTGGCTATAACATTCAGCATTATGTTGAATAGTAGTGGCAGAAATGGACATGTCTGATTCCAGTTTTTTTTTTTTAATTAAAAGATAGCTGTGTACATTAATGCAAACATGGGGTACAGTGTAGTGTTTTCATATACAATTTGAAATATTTTCATCAAACTAGTTAACATAGACTTTGTGTCATTTACTTAGTTATTGTATTAAAACATTTATACTCTAGTTCTAGAAAAATTCACTTGTACCCTTGTTAGACAGACCGTATAGGTGATCTTTCCAATCACCCTCTACCCAACCGCCTTCTCCCCTTCCCTCCCCATATTCTTGGGCTAGAATTAGGTTGTAGCTTTCATTTGAGAACTATAAATTAGTTTCACAATAGGGCTGTGTACATTGGATACTTTTTCTTCCATTCTTGTGATACTTTGCTAAGAAGAACATTTTCCAGTTCTATCCATGTAAACATGAAGGAGGTAAAGTCTCCATCTTTCTTTAGGGCTGCATAGTATTCCATGGTGTACATATGCCACAGTTTATCGATCCATTCATGGATCAATGGGCACTTGGGCTTCTTCCATGACCTGACAATTATGAATTGGGCTACGATAAACATTCTGGTACAGATATCTTTATTGTAATGTGATTTTTGATCTTCTGGTTATATACCCAATAAAGGAATTGTAGGATCAAATGGCAGGTCAATTTTTAGTTCTCTAAGTGTTCTCCAGATGTCTTTCCAAAAGGAACATACTAGTTCACATTCCCACCAGCAGTGTAGAAGTGTTCCCTTTTCTCCACATCCACGCCAGCAACTCTAGTTTTGGGATTTTGTGATATGGGCTAATCTTACTGGAGTTAGGTGCTATCTCAAAGTAGTTTTGATTTGCATTTCTCTGATAATTAAGGATGGTGAGCATTTTTTCATATACCTATATGTCCATATTACCCAAAGCAATATACAATTTTAATGCACTCCCCATTAAAGACCCACTGTCATACTTTAATGATCTTGAGAAAATAGTATTTCCTTTTATATGGAATCAGAAAAAACCTCTGGTCATGTGCCGATCTTCTTTGGTGAAATTCCTTTTCACCAAAGGAATTCCATATAAAAGGAAGTACTATTTTCCAGTTCTTCCAGTACTGGAGAAAATAGTACTTCCTTTTATATGGAATCAGAAAAAACCTCAATAGGTCATGTGTCGATCTTCTTTGGTGAAATTCCTCTTCAAGTCCTTTGTCCACCCTGCGATGGGATCACTTGGTTTATTTATTTATTTATTTATTGCTAATGAGTTTGAGTTCTCTATGGATTCTGGTTATTAAACCTTTGTCAGAGACATAGCCTGCAAATATTTTCTCCCACTCTGAGGGCTGTCTGCTTGCTTTACTTACTGTGTTCTTGGCTGTGTAGAAGCTCTTTAGTTTGATCAGGTTCCAATAGTGTATTTTTGATGTTGCTTCAATTGCCCGAGGGGTCCGTCTCATAAAAAAATTCACCCAGGCCAATTTCTTCAAGTGTTTTTCCTACACTTTTTTCTAGTATTTTTATGGTTTCACGTCTTAAATCCTTAATCCAGTGAGAATCTATCTTAGTTAATGGTGAAAGGTGGGGATGCAGTTTCAGTCTTCTATAAGTTGCCAGCCAGTTCGCCCAGCACCATTTGCTAAATAGAGAATCTTTTCCCCACTCAATGTTTTTAACTGGTTTCTCAAAGATGAGATAATGGTAGCTGGATTCATCTGTTGGCTTTCTATTCTGTTCCATACATCTACCTCTCTGTTTTTGTGCCAATACCATGCTGTTTTAAGCACTATCAATTTATAGTATAGTCTGAGGTCTGGTAGTGTGATTCCTCCTGCTTTGTTTTTATTCCTGAGTAATGTCTTGGCTATTCGAGGTTTTTTCTGATTCCATATAAAAGGAAGTACTATTTTCTCAAGATCATTAAAGTATGACAGTGGGTCTTTAATGGGGATTGCATTAAAATTGTATATTGTTTTGGGTAATATGGACATTTTAACAATGTTGATTCTTCCTAGCTATGAGCATGGTATATTTTTCCATTTGTTACCATTTTTGGCTGTTTCTTTTCTTAGAGTTTCATAGTCCTCTTTATAGAGATCTTTCACATCCTTTGTTAGGTATACTCCCAAATATTTCATCTTCTTTGGCACTACTATGAATGGAATAGAGTCCTTGACTGTTTTTTCAGCTTGGCTGCTGTTGGTATATATAAAGGCTAACGATTTATGAGTGTTGATTTTGTATCCTGATGCACCACTGTATTCATTGATCACTTCTAAGAGTTTTGTAGTAGAATCCCTCGTGTTTTCCAGATATACAATCATATCATTTGCAAAATGTGAAAGTTTAATTTCTTCTGTTCCTATATGGATACGCTTAATCACCTTTTCTTCCCAAATTGCAATAGCTAGAACTTCCATTACAATGGTGAATAGCAATGGGGACAATGGGCAACCTTGCCTGGTTCCTGATCTGAGTGGAAATAATTTCAGTTTAACTTCATTGATTACAATATTGACTGTCGGTTTACTAAAGATGGCCTCTATCAACTTGAGAAATGTCCCTTCTATACCAATTTTCTTAAGTGTTCTGATCATGAAGGATGCTGGATATTATCAAATGCTTTTTCTGCATCAATTGAGAGAATCATATGGTCTTTGTTTTTTGATTTGTTAATGTGATGAATTACATTTATAGATTTACCTATTTTGAACCATCCTTGAGATCCTGGGATAAAACCCACTTGGTTGTGGTGTATAATTGTTTTGATGTGTTACTGGATTCTGTTCATTAGGATCTTGTTGAATATTTTTACATCAATATTCATTAGAGATATTGGTCTATAATTTTCTTTTCTTGTTGGGTCTTTTCCTGGTTTGGGAATCAAAGTGATGTTTGCGTCATAGAATGTGTTGGGTAGTATTCCGTCTTTTTCAATATTTTGGAAAAGGTTGAATAACCTAGGTACTAGTTCCTCTTTAAAGGTTTGGTAGAATTCTGACATGAAGCCATCTGGTCCCCGGCTTTTCCTTTTAGGGAGATTTTGTATAGTTGGTGCTATTTTAGAACTTGATATAGGCCTGTTCAACATTTCCACTTGATTCATGCTAAGTTTTGGGAGGTGGCGTGCTTCCAAGTATTGGTTGATTTCTTTCAGATTTTCATATTTCCGGGAATAAAGTTTCTTGTAATATTCATTGAGGATTTTTTGAATTTCTAGGGGGTCTTTTGTTATTTCATCTTTACTGTTTCTGATTGATGAGATTAGAGATTTTACTCTTTTTTTTTTGGTTAGGTTGGTCAAAGGTGTATCTATTTTATTGACCTTTACACAAAACCAACTTTTTGATTTATTGATCTGTTCTATAATCCTTTTGTTTTCTATTTCATTTAACTCTGCTATAATTTTGGTTATTTCTTTTCTTCTGCTGGGTTTGGGATTGGGCTGTTCTTCCTTTTCCAGTTTCTTGAGGTGTCCCATTAAGTTGTTAACTTCCTCTCTTTCCGTTCTCTTGAGGAAGGCTTGCAATGCTATAAATTTCCCTCTTAGGACTGCCTTTGCAGTATCTCAGAGGCTCTGACAACTTTTGTCTTCATTGTCATTTTGTTCTAAAAATTTGGTAATTTCCTTCTTGGTCTCATCTCTGACCCATTTATCATTCAGCATAAGGTTATTTAGCTTCCGTGTTTTTGTATGAGACTGCAGATTCCTGTTGTTGCTGAGTTCAACTTTTATTCCATGATGGTCTGAGAAGATGCGTGGAATAATTTCTATTCTTTTAAATTTAGTTAGGTTAGACTTAAGGCCTAAGATGTGATCAATTTTGGAGTATGTTCCATGGACTGAAGAGTAAACTGTGTATTCAGGTTTGTTAGTATGAAATGTTCTGTAGATGTTTGTTAGGTCAAAAAGATGAACAGTTAAATTTAAATCTAAAATTTCCTTGCTGAACTTCTTATTGGAGGATCAGTCTGACACTGCCAAAGGAGTGTTAAAATCTCCAACTATGATAGAACTGGGAGAGATCAAATTGCTCATGCCTGTTAGAGTATCTCTTATAAATTGAGGTGTATTCTGGTTGGGTGCGTAGATGTTCATAATTGAGATCTCATCATCTTGGGTATTACTCTTAACAAATATAAAATCGCCATCCTTATCTTTGCTTATTTTTGTTGGTTTAAACCCTAACGTATCTGCAAATAAAATTGCAACACCTCCTTTTTTTTTTTTTTTGCTGTTTTTTGCCGGGGCTGGGTTTGAACCCACCACCTCCGGCATATGGGGCTGGTGCCTTACTCTTGAGCTACAGGCACTGCCCTATACCTGCTTTTTTCTGGTTTCCATTTTCCTAGAATATAGATGGTCATCCCTTCACCCTGAGTCTGTATTTATCTTTTAAAGTAATATGTGATTCTTGGATACAACAGATATCTGGTCTGAGTTTCTGTATCCAATCAGGCAATCTGTGCCTCTTTAAAGGGCAGTTCAGGCCGTTCACATTAATTGAAATTATTGATAGACCTGGTGAGATATTGATCCTTGAGTTGCTCGAAAGTCCAGTAGACATTTTAATCCTCTCACCACTCTGGAAATTGGAATTTGATCAAAAGTTTCTGGGTGAGTTTACTTTTGTAGTGGAGGATTGCAGTGGTCATTATGGAGGATAGGTTTGAGAAATTCCTGCAGAGCTGGTTTAGTTATGGCAAATTTCTTCAACATGTGGATGTCATTAAAGTATCTAATTTCTCCATCATAGATGAAACTCAGTTTAGCTGGGTTGGAAGTTGTTTTGTTAGGATATTAAAAGTTGCTGACCATCCTCTTCTAGCCTGAAAGATTTCAGCAGGAAGAT
>CAUYQV010023987.1:0-13551 GCA_963574575.1 Galagoides demidoff | reverse complement strand
CTCCCTGGGTAGAGTGCCATGGCATCACAGCTCATAGCAACCTCCAACTCCTGGGCTCAAGCGAGCCTCCTGCCTCCGCCTCCCAAGTAGCTGGGACCACAGGTGCCCGCCACAACGCCCGGCCATTTTTTGGTTGCAGCCGTCATTGTTGTTTGGCGGGTCCGGGCTGGGGATTCGAACCCGCCACCTTAGGTGTACATGGCTGGCTCCTTAGCCAAATGAGCCACAGGCGCTGAGCCAATATATATTCTTCTTACACATATAAATACCACTTGAGATTTCAAGTATCAGATCAATAAGTAAATTAATAAAGTCATCCACTGAAAAAGATAGATTAAAATTTAAAATCTGCTTGGCTCGGTGCCCGTAGCACATTGGTTACAGCGCCAGCCACCTACACCAAGGGTGGCGGGTTTGAACCCGGCCCGGGCCAGTGAAACTACAATTGCAACAAAAATTAGCTGGGTATTGTGGCGGGCGCCTGTAGTCCCAGCTACTTGGAAGGCTGAGGCAAGAGAATCGCTTAAGCCCAAGAGTTTGAGGTTGCGCTGAGCTGTGACACCATGGCACTCCACTGAGGGTGACACAGTGAGACTCTTGTCTCAAAAAAAAAATCTGCTGTAATATAATTCATTCATCTTTAAGTTTAGGTGTTTCATGTATTAGCCATGGCTAAGATAATAACAGGGAAGAAGATAACCACTCTTAGGTACAGAGGCTCACGCCTATAATCCTAGCACTCCGAGGGGCCAAGCCAGGAGGATCCCCGAACTCAGCAGTTTGAGACCAGCCTGAGAAAGAGCAAGACTCAGTCTCTACTAAAAATAAAAAAAAAAAAAAAATTAGCCATGCGAAGCATGCCTGTATTCCCAGCTATTCAGGAGGATGAGGCAGGAGGATCACTTGAATCCAGGAGTTTGAGGTTGCTGTGAGCTAGGCTGACACCAGGGCACTCTAGCCTTGGGCAATACAGAGTAAGACTCTATCTCAAAAAGAAAGAAAGAAAGAAAATCAGCTCTTAAGAAGCAGGATGAAGCCTGGTGCAGTGGCTCATACTTGTAATCCTAGCACTCTGGGAGGCCAAGGCCAGTGGATTGCTTGAACTCAGGAGTTTAAGACCAGCCTGAGAAAGAGTAAGAACCTGTTTCTACTAAAAATAGAAAAAACTAGCCAGGTAGGCACCTATAATCCTAGCTACTTGGGAGGCTGAGACAAGAGGATCACTTCAGCCCAGGAGTTTGAGGTTGCTGTGAACTATGACACCACAGTACTCTGTACCCAGGGCGACAGAGACTCTGTCTCAAAAAAAAAAAAAAATGAAAAAAAACAAAAGAAAAGCAGGATGATCCACCAGAACTTCCAGCTTGGGCATAGAGAAAGTTCTGCTAGTAGAAATGAATCGCTTTTCTCCTACTTTTCTTAAAAATGGATAATGGCAGGTGGTGCCTGTGACTCAGTGAGTAGGGCACTGGCCCCATATACAGAGGGTGGCGGGTTTGAACCCAGCCCTGGCTAAACTGCAACAAAAAATAGATATGCGTTGTGGCGGGCGCCTGTAGTCACAGCTACTCGAGAAGCTGAGTCAAGAGAATCACCTAAGCCCAGGAGTTGGAGGTTGCTGTGAGCTGTGACGTCACAGCACTCTACCAAATGTGATAAACTGAGACTCTATCACCAAAATAAATAAATAAAATAAAATGAAATGATAAAGGAGATGAAATAACACATTGCGTTTCATGTATGTGCAAGCATGTACACTTTTGCGAGTGGAATCCTACACACACACACACACACCCCGTGCACAGGAGGGTTCCTCTGTAGACAATGTGGGTTCTCATATCCTTCAGGTTGGAGTTGCCCTCTCCATGCTACTAACCAGATTTTGCTATAGAGAGCAGTTCTAGGGTAAGAGGCCACAAGGAACCTTACATTTAACATACACATACATATATTGCTTTAGTATTCTTAGTAATATTATAAGTTCTTTGTCTTTCAATGATCCCAGTAACCCCAGTTATGGTGACAAAGCTATCATCAGCTGGCTTCAAATGTAGCCTCTGACTTTCTGCAGTTTTTTTTGATGGTCTTATGTGAGGAAGATTCCTAAGTTGTAGATTCCTAATAAGACTAAGAGTCTTTATAATAAAGTTAATTGAAAAAGTAGGTTGTAAATGTTATTTAACAGGCTTCCAATGTACTAGCTTGGCCTAAGAGACAGCAAGAATTAAGTCAGACCAGTAATAGACTCCAACTGGCCTTCTTTCCTCCACACTGAGGCTATTGTTCTCAGAAAGGCAATGGAGAAAAAAAAGGTTGCTAGTCCCCAGCTTCTGAACTTCCTCAAAAGAGAAAAAGAAATCGTACGCAAAGCTAACTGAGAAATGTTCATTTTTGATGTCTCTGAACATAAAAAACTTCATTATGATGCCTCAAAACAGTATCACCACAAATTTTTTTTTAAAAAAGAAAAATTTTTTGAGACAGAATCTCACTTTGTTCCCCTTTTTTTTTTTTGCAGTTTTTGGCCAGGGCTGGGTTTGAACCCGCCACCTCTGGCATATGGGGCCAGTGCCCTACTCCTTTAAGCTTTGAGCCACAGGCACTGCCCACTTTGTTGCCCTTAATAGAGTGCCCTGGCATCACAGCTCACAGCAACCTGAAACTCTTGGGCTTAAGCAATTCTCTTGCCTCAGCCTCCCAAGTAGCTGGACTACGGGTGCCCTCCACAGCACCCAGTCATTTTTAGAGACAGAGTCTCAGTCTGACTCAGGGTGGTTTTGAACCTGTGAGCTCAGGCTATTCACCTGTCTCAGCCTCCCAGAGTGTTAGGATTACAGGTGTGAGCCAACTGCGCCTGGCCTAAAAAAAAGTTTTTATAGCTTAACCTTCAGTCTTAATCATAGGTCCAATTCGACTTTACTAGATCAAGTTCTGTTTATTAGTTTATTTGATCATCTGTTTATTCTCTCCATCACTATTCTAACAGATTTTAAATGTGAACTTTTAGTTGGGTGGTAAGTTCAATTAAATACAGCATCACCCCCATCTTACAAAGAGGTTGTGTTCCTTAAGGTACAATGTTGGAAGTTGTTTGGAACAGAACACTTTCTCCTAGAAAAAGCCATTTTAAAGTTAGATAAGGCGTCCTCAAACTACGGCCCACGGGCCACATGCAGCCTGCCGGGTGTTTTTGCCACTGCTGCCTGTCCTGCTTAGCAGCCAACTCGTCCCGGGTCCACAGTCCAGCCCTGCAACGGTCTGAGGGACAGTGAACTAGCCCCCTGTTTAAAAGTTTGAGGACCCCTGAGTTATATTATCCTTATGGGTTAGTAATGACTAGGAGGGGATACAAGAAACATTCTGGGCTCGGCACCTGTGGCTCAAGTGGCTAAGGCACCAGCCACATACACCTAAGGTGGCAGGTTTGAATCCAGCCCAGGCCAAACAACAATGATGGCTGCAACGAAAAAATAGCCGGGTGTTGTGGTGGGCGCCTGTGGTCCTAGCTACTTGGGAGGCTGAGGCAGGAGACTCGCTTGAGCCCAGGAGTTAGAGGTTTCTGTGAGCTGTGATGCCTCGGCACTCTACCCAGGGGGACAGCTTGAGGCTCTGTCTCAAAAAAAGGAAAGAAAGAAACATTCTAGAGTACTAAAAACATTTTTTTATGGGTCTAGATGGTGATGATCACAAAGGTCTATATGTGTATGTGAAATTTAATCAAGCAGTATTTAATATTTGTATACTTTATAAGTCATACATCAAAAACAAAACAGAGCAGGAAGTGGGAATCTCAAATACGGTCACCAAAATAATCTATTTAACTTCTTTGTCTTAAGGCTACATAATCTACCTAACCTCTCCCTAAAATATTCTTACAAAAAGTGTATTATATTTTTTAACTGTGAGCACCAAGGGCAGGTCTTCTTACCAACTACATGCTCCGTGGAGACTCCCAAACAAAAGGACAGCATTGCCTAGTGTTCTGAAAAATCACTGCCAGGCCTCCAGTGATGGGAGGAGCAGAAGCCCATGTAGAATCAAGTCATTCCTACCTATGCTCACTATATCTTTTAATACTCTGAACCCCACAGTTTCCTTAGTAGCTCTGTTTGTTTGTTCCCTATGTAAGGTTGAGGATTCTCTATAGTAACTACTCCAAAGGAGTAAAACAGAACTATGGACAATAGATATTACATGTATGATTTCAAATGGCCTTAAAATACATGAATTAGCCCCACCCATTGTTGGGCTTCCTACTATAAACCACACAGAAGGAAGAACCCTGCCTCAGTGTAGCAAGCTGAGGGCTGCCTTTAGAGATGCTGCAGTGCTGTCCAATAGAACTTTCTGTGATGATGGAAATATTCTGTATCTGTGCTGTTCAATATGGTAGCCATTGGTCACATGGTGCTACTGAGAACTTGACATGTGGCTAGAGCAAATAAGAAGCCAAAATTTTTTTAAATTTAATTGTTATTAATTCCTATTTAAATACATGGCTAGGCCAAGTGCCATGGCTCACGCCTATAATCCTAGCACTCCTGAGCTCAGGCAGGTGGGTCGCTTGAGCTCAGGAATTTGAGACCAGCCTGAGCAAGAGCAAGACCCACTCTCTACAAACAGAAAAACCACCCAGGTGTGGTGGCAGATGCCTGTAGTCCCAGTTACTCAGGAGGCTGAGACAGGAAGATTGCTTAAGCCCAAGAGTTCGAAGTTGCTATGAGCTATGACACCACAGCACTCAACCCGTGTGACTCTATGTGGCCAGTGGCTACTATATTGGATGGCACAGCTCTAGAGAAAACTCAAAGGAACACTGTGCCCAAACCCTGCCATATCTCCTACCCCCAAAAACTCATCAATGATCATGGGTACCCTGTCAAAAAGGTTCAGTGTATTTATATTCTCTATCTTAGATTTTAATAGTAAAAATATAATAGAGGAGGAAAATATGAAAGCATATTATTCATTTCAAAATAATTTAAAAATACATAGATTAAGCAATGCTAACAGACCATAGGGTTACTGGCTACTACTACATCTTCCTTATGTAAGCTATTATTGAAGTGAAGGAGAAAGCTTTAACTGAATTAAAATCTCAGGTTTTAGTAATATGTTCTCAACCAAACAATGTAACTTAATATGATCATGCCAATGCACTGAAAAGGTTTTTACCTGATCAGACAGTGTAAGTGGAGAAGAATATCCAATCCTACAGCCATAGGTGAAGCAAGAAATCTCTGCTGTCAGTTCTAGCACATGAGCCAAAGGCAAGTAGCCAATATATGTGTCCTTTGGTCTAAAAGAAAATAAGAGAAACACTGTAACCATTCCTGAAAAGGCTTTTTAAATCAGAAACATCAATAACTTTATCATTTAAAATATAGACTGAGGTTAGAGAATGCTGAACATGAGTACTGATTTCTAAGAAGAAAGCTGAATAATTCTCTCTTACCCCAGTCCAGGTATTCTTTCACACTGGCCTGTCATTCCAGCTATCAAATTGCTGTGATGCATCATCACTCCCTTAGGTCGGCCAGTAGAACCACTGGTATACATGACAATGGCCATGTCTGAAGGTGTTGGTCTACTTGGAGGAACGCTCACTAAATAAATAAAAAAGTACCACATTTTTTCAGCTCAAAGTTTAAAGTACTAAACAATGATACCTGGATTTTGCATAATGATAAACTATCAGTTGAAAGCACTTGCTTTTAAATAATGAAAACACAGTTATCAAAGTTCAGTTTGCTGCAATGAGGATTTCAAACTCAATTTGGCCCATTTTCTTCTGGATGTTTGGCTTAATCCCCGTCTGCTCAAGCCTCTCCACAGGGTTGTATACAGAGAGATGGTGTGGAAAGATTTCTGGGACTCTGAAGAATCAGGAGGGTAGAGAATTGCATGCAAGCTCCTTAGTCCTCAGTTTTCTCATCTCTAAAATGAGACAGACTAGACTGTAATTCTTAACCACTGGTGGGCATCTGAATCGCCTGCAGTTTAAACAAAATGCTATTTCTGTAGCCCATTTCTGAAAATTTGGATTCAGCATATCTGGAATAGGAATAAAGCTCCACAGGTGACTCTCATACATACCTATGATAGAAATAGAAAAGCACGGGACTTGATCTTTAAAGCAACTTCAACACTAAAATACCAAGGTGCTAAGTTTCAAATAGTATACTGAGGCTTCCACTTTCAAGACAACATATTATCCTAACCTAGTAATGTCTTTTCCCTCCCAGAATATACAAAAATGGCCATGAATACATAGACATGTAATCAGAATTAAATAAAATTTTAACAAGATTATTAAATTTGAAACCAGCAAGATAATAACACTGAAATACCCAAAGATAAAGCCATACTCCGATTGGCTAATTTTAACGCTTTACCATTTAGAAACCTAGTAGATAAGGTCTACTTCCTCTGATGATTAGCCCAAGCAACAGCAGTAGCTATGATAAATTCTTCTCGGTGTATGCACATGATATGACACTTCACTTCTGCCCATTTTTGAATAAACATACAAAAAGAATCATCATAATAGCAACTTGTCTGCTCAGGAAAACACCCCAAACTATATGTATCCTATCTACTGTAGACATGAATGAAACTAAATGGGATACACGACCTACCACATTATTGGTAATACAAAATTATGAGGACTCTACCCCCTTAGTTTTGTGCTAATCCCCTTTGATGAATTAAAAGAATGGGCAAGAAACCCCTACCAATCAGGACCTCTTAGTTAAGTTTACCCCAAGCTTGCAGAATCAATCTGGTGTTCAGAGGTAATTCTCCTTGGATTTCTTATGTTTTACAAAAAATGGCACTTACTTTATTCCAGACTATCTCATCAAGGATAAGAACAGAGATAGTGTCTCTCTCCAGAGCAAGCTAGCATACTGTCCAGGACAATAAAGATAATAAAATGTTCAGACTCCCTAATCTCAAAGTTCCTCCTCTCCTATGATACAAATGCTGGCATGATACTCTGGCTACTGTTATTGCTGTGAATCAAAAAAACCATCCTTTATCTCCAAGTCAGGAGTCTTAGGTCTCCATGAAATTTTGCAAGCTCATTTGTTCACTTGAAGGTAGGGTAAAACCTCAGATTCATTGGCATTCTCAACACGTAGTAAAAACCTATAATCCATACCTGTTATTGTAAACACGTTATTCTCTAATAGTAAAATATTCAGAAGCTGAGGAGAGGTTCAGCCAACATTTTCTCCTGCCATAATCAATCCTTTCCTCATCTAGTACTGTATTATAACCTTCACATTAAATCTAAGACAAAAACTATCCAGATGGGCTATAAATTTCCTCAACTCCCTGTTCTGATGGCCAACAGACATTTTGCTACAAGGTGCATTTACTTGTTCTAAATGACATACCAACTACCACCTCAGTGGTAGAATAAATCTGAGCATTAATCTTGCTAAAGATGTTTGTATCCTCAGAGACATGATTAAGATCATTAGCATTCAGCATTTTTTATAAAGTTTACCAGCCAGGGGTGATGGTGCATGCCTGGAATCCTAACACTTTGGGAGACTGAGGTGGGAAGATTGCTCGAGGCCACGAGTTTGAGACCAGCCTGAGCAAGACTGAGAGCCTTGCTAAAAGAGAAAAATTATCTGGGCCTGGTGGTGCATGTACCTCTAATCTCAGCTACTTGGCATGCTGAGGCAGGAGGATGACTCAAGCCCAGGAGTTTGAGGTTGCAGTGAGCTAGGATGATGCCACTGCACACCAGCCCAGGAGACAGAGGAAGACTCCGTCTCAGGGGGGAAAAAAACAAAACATCTTCTGAAGGGAAGGCCAAATTGGCAGGTTACAGTTGGTTATTTGAAAAACAAAGGAAAGTTCAGCAGCAACTGCCACAAAGTCTGAACTGGTGATTACATCTCAATCATTTAGTAAATTTTAAATAGAGGTTAACTTTTTGAGGAGAAAAGGAGGAAAACTATTAATCATATGTAGTTTTGACGTTTTAAAACAAAGTTTTCATGCAAAGAATTTAAGTGTATTCACTCACATCACTTCCTTTTATTTATTTATTTTTTTTTACATATTCCTGGGGTAAATACATTTGTTTTAACTGCCTTACTTACAGTTTTCTAGCTTGGATCCCAAGTCTTCTACTGATTGCATGCTGTGAATCTCAAATCCTTCAGGGTACTCCGCTTTATTGATAGTCTTATTGTCCACATAAATGATATGTTTCACACAACTGATATCTAACAATGCAGTCTGTTGAGCACAAAGAAAAGCCCCAGCTATTAAATTTGGGCCTAAAACAAACAGTCACTTGTTGGACATGGTCCTCCCACCAGATAACACTGTCACAAATTGAAAGAAAATTTTATATAATTACCTTTAGTTTACTTTCCAGAAGTTCAACACTAGTAATCAAATAGGCAGCCTCAGATTCATTTAGTCCATGAACTACAGCTTCTTTGCCAAGCGTAGCGTATAAAGTCACAACTACATAATAAAAAGGAAGCACAAAATTAAATGACAAGCATTTATTAGAAATATATATTATGTAAGCCAGTCTTCAATGACTGACAGATATAAAGGCATTTTATTATTTACTTTGATTTCATAGTCTCTACTATTACCCATCAACCTTGCTTCAAATTCTCTGGCAACTCAAAATTTTCCTTAAAAATTTCCAAGACTCTAACTTTCTAGACTTGAAGAAACCCAGAAATACTGCCATTGCCACAATTAGCCAAAAATCAGTCAATTAAGATGCTCAAGGCTGGGCAGCACCTGTGGCTCAGTGGGCAGGGTGTCAGCCCCATATACCACGGGTGGCAGGTTCGAACCTGGCCTGGCCAAACTGCAACAAAAAAAAAATCCAGGCATTGTGGTGGGCACCTGTAGTCCTAGCTACTCAGGAGGCTGAAGGAAGAGAATTGCCTAAGCCCAGGAGTTGGAAGTTGCTATGAGCTGTGACGCCACAGCACACAGCACTCTACCGAGGGTGATAAAGTGAGACTCTATTTCTAAAAAAAAAAAAAAAAAAAAGATGCTCAAGGGTAACAGGTCCTGGCTGAACTGTTAATTCAGATCAAAGCTAGCCCAGCTAGAGCTCCCTACTAGCACACACCTTCATTGGTCACAGCCCAAGAGAATAGATATGTCCTTACAAATTTTAAGATCTCAAGTCTGAAGATTGGCCACAATTAAAGTCCTTACTCCCTTTAAGAAGCTTTTATAGTGGGTGCAATGTCAAATTGATTGGTGACCTTTACACCTTAAATGGAGGAGTCAAGGAGATCTACTCCATAGGAGACATCAGATAAAGATAACATAAACTGAAACCAAGATCAGTTAGAATCAAAGCACATCTGCTAGAACAGACTTGGAAATTCAGCTCTAGACTGGTGACCAGAAACAGCAACATAGTTAAAAAGAACCACTTTTCAAAAGCTGTTGATTGCTGAAAGCAGTGAGAGGTAGTAATGGGTAGTAAGGGAAGGGATCATTTTCATACTATATATCTTTGGATTTTTTTGTTTTGTTTGTTTTTTAGACAAGAGTCTTAAGCTGTTGCCCTGGGTAGAGAGTGCCATGGCATCACAGCTCACAGCAACCTCAAACTCTTAGGCTTAAGAGATTCCTTTGCTTCAGCCTCCCAAGTAACTGGGACTACAGAACCCCACCACAGCATCTAGCTATTTTTTTGTTTGTTTTTGCCATTGTTGTTTAGCAGGCTCAGGCTGGGTTTGAACCCTCCAGCCTTGGCATTTGTGGCCAGTGCTCTACCCACTGAGCTATGGGTACCGCCCACTATCTATCTTTGTTTAAAATGCAAACTTTTTTTTTTAAGACAGAGCCTCAAGCTGTCCCCCTGGGTAGAGTGCCATGGCATCACAGCTCACAGCAACCTCCAACTCCTGGGCTCAAGTGAGTCTCCTGCCTCTGCCTCCCAAGTAGCTGGAACCACAGGTGCCTGCCACAACACCCCGGCTGTTTTTTGGTTGCAGCCGTCATTGTTGTTTTGGCGGCCTGGGCTGGATTTGAACCCGCCACCTTAGGTGTACGTGGCTGGCGCCTTAGCCACTTGAGCCACAGGCGCCGAGCCTGAAATGCAAACTCTTGATTCCTAAACTAAATCTATAGTGTTCCACTTCATTCAGTAAACAATTCAGTCCTTGGTATGTGACAATGCATTGTTCAGGATTCAATTTTTAATTTCTCACACAATGGAAAAAAAACAATTACTTTGGAATATACTCAATCTGACTTGCTGTCTAACATATACAATGTAAATTCAAGCTATCATATACTCATTTCACATGTAAAGTGGGATAAGTCAAACAAGGGGTCTCAAAGTGAAACAATGAACTAGAATTATCCTTCTCAATGATTTTTGCTGTTTTAATCATTATTTTGTCTATTACCTCCAAAACATATCCTAAGCCTCAAATCTTTCAGGTACAATTCATTTCTACTTGAACAGTAAAATTCTAAATTATATTCATTAAGCTGCTAATTCCCAGGCTAGCTCTGATTAGTTACCATATTTAACAGCTGTTACTGAATATATTTTAGTCACATGACATACTATTTTACAGACATAATTTATGCAGAAAATGGCTAAAGAACACCTACTTTAAAAACAGGAGCATCTCAGAACAAGTAAGCTCCCTTTTCCCTCTCCAAAAACACAAGGCACTTACGTGGAAAGTTGTACTTAAAGCAAGTCTGTGCTGCAATCATCCACTCGGCCCTGGTTTCACAGAAAATGGCAATGGTGTTCTTTGGTTTCAGTCCCAGTGCAGTGAGTCCACCACCAAAGTTGTTCACTCTGCGGTTCACTTCAAGATAGTTCATCCATTTATAATTTCCAAGAATTAACTGTTAAAGTGAGACATTTTCCAGTATTAGCATATTTATTTACACAAGCAATTAAAATACTACGTGTATTAGTATATTTATTTATGCAAGCAATTAAAATACTATCTGAAGTATAGAACTCTAAAATCACTCTTAAGTGAATACAGAGAAGCTATGAGCACCTTCTGAGACTTAGTCACACAGCACTAGAATAGAATGCCTGCATATTTAAAATGCACTTGACTTACAATAAAACCAAATGTGCCTCCCTCTTAAAAAAAAAAAAAGAAAAGCAGAAAATGCTTTACCTTCTTAAACACTTTTCCATTGGGCTGCATTTCATTTTCTTCACTTAGGATTTCCCTGGTCCCAAGGCTGTCCTTCTTCCCAAATTTGGATACAGCATGGTCAAATAATTTATCCAGAGTGTCTGCTCCAGGGATGTCTATGACAGCTAACGAGTCGAAGTGTGTGACAGAGCGATATGGACTTCCAGGTTTGTCTGAAGTGGGTTTAGCTTTTATTCTCTTTGCCATAGCGTTTTTCTTCTTGGCATTGGTAAGAAAATACCATGGAATAAATATAAGGGCACTGTATATTGTTATTAATAAGTGGACAGGCAGCAAAAAAATGGTGAGCACATTTAGCTTAAGTTTCATAGTGGAAAGGCTTCTAAAATGATGCGTATGTCTTGTTATTCTTTGGCTTCTGAAAGCCTTATTTTGCTGAAGAAGGCAATAATGGAAGCAGCAGTAAGAGTAGCAGTATAGCGAAGGCAGGTCAATCTTAGCGACACAGATAAGAGTTAGTAATCTTTGGAAGCCGACAATAAAGGACACCTGTAGGTGAAGACAACGAACCAGGCAGAGAGCAAGGGGAAAAAAAAAAGATTATTAACGAGTTGATAGCACAATTGATTTAAATACTCAGGTCTTTATTAGTTTATATAATTGATTTGACACAGAAAGCTGAAATAACTGGTCTGAAAATCTGGCATTTTTAATCATTACTGACACAAATGTTGTAGAGCTCACCAACTCTGGACTTGAATTTTTTCTAGGTTTCTAGATGGACTGGCCTTCCACATGTCAGTCAGCTGAATAACACCACGTTAATGCTTACACAAATGCCCAAATATGACATGTAAGTTTGGCCAAGGTTGGGGAGAATAGGATGTGTCAAGACTGAGGTTTCTCTTAAATATGTGTCTATAAACTGGACATCTTTAAATTGCATTAGGTTTTATACCCCAAAGTGCGGGGAAACTACCAATTTAGGTTTATTATTTCTCTCAGATCAACCCAGAAACATCATTCTGAGTTCTTCATTAAGGTAAATTTGTAGGCTGGGTGCATGACTCATGCCTTTCATCATAGTACTTTGGGAGGCCAAGACAGGAGGATGGCTTGAGGTTAAGAGTTCAAGACCAGCCTGGGCAACATAGCAAGACTCCATTTCTATAGAAAATATTTAAAAATTAGCTAAAGGTGGTGGTGCACACCTGTAGTCCTAGCCACTTGGGAGGCTGAGGCAGGACGATCACTTGAGCCCAGAAGTTCAAGGCTGCAGTGAGCTATGATCAATCATACCAGTTGCACTCTAACCTGGGCAACAGAGCAAGACCATGTCTGAAAAAAATTGGTAAATTTCTGAGGTAATACTATGCACTAGCTCCTATTCCCAAAATGAATGCAATCATTTCTTAAGAGTCCACTTCATGCTCAAAATTGCACCAGTTGCCTGGAGGAATAGTAAAAGACTGAAGTAGTATTACATCCTAGTCCTTGCCCATTCTGAGTTAATGTTTATAAGCCATTTAGCACACAAGATATAGTACTTTTCAAACTGCTGGGAGATGGGGACAGAGAGAACAGCTAAACCATTTCTTCAAGTAAAAACTCACATGGGCGGCACCTGTGGTTCAGTGGGTAGGGCACCAGCCCCATATACCAAGGGTGGCAGGTTCGAACCTGGTCCCAGCCAAACAGCAACAAAAAATAGCTGGGCATTGTGGTGGGCACCTTTGGTCCCAGTTACTCAGGAGGCTGAGGCAAGAGAATCGCCTGAGCCCAGGACCTGTGACGCCACGGCACTCTACCGAGGGCAATAAAGTGAGACTCTAAAAAAAAAAAAAGCCCACACAGCTGCCCATATGTCAGTAAAGTGGAACTGCTCTGGCTGAAACAAAGATGAGGGACGCCCAGAGCCCCATCCTGGAATTCCTAGAACCCCAATCCCCAAGGTGATCACTAAAGAATGTCCACTGAGAACCCCGATGGTGATACATAACAAAATGCTAGCCCGTGCACTATAAGCAAGAATTGCAAAAAGAGTTCAGAGGAAGTGCCAAGTGGCCAAGAGTACCCAGGAGGCTTTGCGGAGATTAGAGTTAAGGTGGGCCTCATGTGGGCGCCTGGAAATGAAGGAAAAATGGAGGGCATTCCAGGCTGAGGAAGCACATCAAGAAAGAGACAAAGGCTCAGCACCTGTGGCTCAATCGGCTAAGGCGCCAGCCATGTACACCTAAAAGTGGCGGGTTCGAATCCTCAGCCGGGGCCCGCCAAACAACAATGATGGCTGCAACCAAAAAATGGCCGGGCGTTGTGGTGGGCACCTGTGGTCCCAGCTACTTGGGAGGCTGAGGCAGGAGACTCGCTTGAGCCCAGGAGTTGGAGGTTGCTATGAGCTGTGATG
>CAUYQV010023983.1:0-18778 GCA_963574575.1 Galagoides demidoff | reverse complement strand
CCCCACTACCACAAATTATGCAGTCGAGTTTCCCACATTTGGGGAAATCGCAGGGGTCAGCACATCCGGAGTGCAATGGATAAGCCTCGCCCTGGGAAAACCACCTTCGTGATCATGGTATCTCCCCTGCCAGGTAAGTATTTTGGGATATATTCTTTATCCCATATCAAATCTGTCTGGTTATTAAGAACTTGTCCTCTTCTGTTCCTTTCATTAGAAACTGTTTTTATGTTCTCCTTGGAAAATCCAATTATGATTTCATATTTTCATATTCAAAATATGAACTATTTATTAGTTGATTTTGATATATTTACTTTTCAACATTTTAAAGAAACACTCCCGAATGAGAATCCATGTTAAAAATTACCGTATTCAAATGAAGCAGCATTGTATTTTATATTCACATAACACTTTCCTTACCCCAACAGATGACATTTTCCATATACAACACAATACACTGAAATCTTGGAAAGTATTATGAAAAAGAAAACTTTTACATAGAAAACTAAGAAAAATTTCAGTGAAGAAATGGAATCTTGAGAAGACCTATGTTACTGAAAAATAAAAATTTTTAAATAAAAGAAAGGGCTTTTTATGCCCAATCCACTTTAGTGATGCCATCTGTTTGGCATATCGTGCTAAGTTTAGACAGTAAAGAATTGGAGCATTTGATTGTTTTAAATCTCAAACATATTTACTTTTCTTGTTGTTTAATAAACAGGCAATGACGCCTTTAGCACTTTTTGATTCTAAAATTGTAGTTCTCCTGAACTCAAGTCTCTATTGGCCAAATTTCTGTCAAATATAGAGTAACTCCTCCCCTATTCTGCCTATGATAATTATGACACTTCGACAAGCAATATTTCGTTTAAAAGTCCCATGAAGGTAGGTATGAGTTCATTCCCTCGACTGGGATGGGGCTGGCGGGAGGGGGTGGGGGTGAGGTACTGTGATACATCACAAGGGAAAAGAAGAAAATGAAAATATACTATACAATTTTAAACATTCGGTACCTGGATAGTGAAGAGTCCAGAGAATGGTAATCAGTTCCAGACTGTAGTATGAGAGTGAGGATCTCTGCCTTGATGGGTAATTAAAACTTTATCCAATTCTTCATAAATGATGAAAGAGGTATGTTAAGGATGTACTACATCTCACAAGAGGACATGGCAAGGATGTACTAGGTATCACGAGAGGTCTCTCAGAAAGCAAATGGAATTTATTATAGCTACTTTTCACATTTCAGTCATCGCTATGGATTCTTCTTTTATTTAAAAAATGGATGACAAAATTATATCATATAATTTATTTTTAAATTTTATTTATAGCAAAGAAATTAATTATTCATTAGTTAACTATATTTACTACTTACTTTTAAAGTACTGACAAATTACATGGAATGACATTTACCAATAATACACTTTTATAGTTTTATTTAATCAATACAGAGCACTAATGTTTAATGAGATTTTTAACATAAACCATTAAGACTTTATTTTCACTATATTTTGTCAAAATTTGAAATGCACAAATAATTAATCCCTTTATTTTAATTCCTGCTACATTTAAATTACAAATTGAGTAAATAAAACTGTGTTAAACTATGTATATTTTTTAGCATGTCTGCATTAGAATTAGTTTAACTTAATCAAAGAATGTATAGCACCCTGTGATATTTCAAGATTAAGTTTCAATTTATATGTTCTAAAATAAAAAAAAATTGAAAAATTAGTAATTTTAGCAGAATAAATACTTCCCTATTTCAAGGACGTGAGCATGAATGTTAAGGGTGTGAGTTACGAGAACTGAAACTCAATGTTGGTTCATCTACAGGACCCAAACACTGTTTAAGGTGGTGGCTTTCTTTCTCTCCTTGCCTGAATACTCCCTGGAGGCAGCATCACTATTGCTAGGATGTCCATGGAAGCACTCAAATTTGAAAAATCCTCTATATTTTGTGAATCACCTTCTTCTTTTGGAGAGGAGTCCTTCCCTCTGGAGCTAACATTTCCATAGCACTTATTTGAGAGAATGATGATGAGGCTCTCAGATTATTTTGAAAAAAACATGAATTCAAGTGGTGCCTCCTGAAGAATTCTTTGTTTGACATGGCTTCACTCCTCTGTGGCTCTTTCAACATTTGTGACAACAGGCTAACATTTCCCCTGATAATGGGGGTATTTAAGTGAAATATACAGAAGACCAAAATAAGTGAGTTAGTTAAAAGATTTAAGAGTACTGGAAATATTTCTTATAGATCTCCGAAATAGGATAAAAATAATTTATTTTGGAAAATATATATGTATCTTGCCTGATGACCAGTAGCTGACCTCTACATTCTCTTGATAGACTTTCAAGCATATGAAAATTGTTGCCTCGTGAGTGTGAAACTAATATGAACTGGCAACCACTAGGTTAACAAAATCAAGATGGTAGAAAATAACTTTGCACATCAATTATAGTGTGAATTTAAATACACAATTAAGTTGCTTTTCAAATAGCCTTTAATTGTTCAACTCTTAATATAAGAATCTCACATATTGTAAAAAAAAAGACAGAAATGAACATTGTAACTATTCAAAATTGCTCAGCACATTAAATACCTATTCTCATAAAAATAGAATAAGAAACCTCTTCCTAATTTCTAGGAATCTGAATGTGTAATTCCTATCTATAAGGAACCTGATCAACAGGTTTATGTTTATAAAAAATAATAATACACTTAAAAATGTCAAATTACCAAATAGGGGGCTGGTGCAGTGGCTTGGAGTATAATCCTAGCACTCTGGGAGGCTGAGGTGGGTGGGCTGCTTGAGTTCAGGAGTTCGAGACCAGCTTGAGCAAGAGCGAGACCCCTGTCTCTACTAAAAATACGCAAAACTGGCTGGGCCTGGTGATGGCAAAAGGATCACTCAAGCCCAAGAGTTTGAGCTTGCTGTGAGCTCTGATGCCACAGCACTCTACCTAGGGTGACAGAGTAGGACTCTGTCTCCATAAAGGAAAAAAAAATTACAAAAATAGAACATAACTACTACTTAAACGAGTCTAAATACAATCTAAACTCATAAACAGACAAGGGCCAGTCATCCATTATTTATATAAATAGGTAGTTGAAATTGGGCATGCATACATTCACATGGGCATTAGAAAGTAACAAGTAGAGATTCAGTGGTTTGACAGAAGATTAAAATATGTTTTATAAAGATTAAAGGAAATGGAACAAGAAATATATTTCTATTTACATACTAAAGATATGTTATCATCTTTGGAATATTATTTACTTGCTTTAATGGAAAAACACTTAAAAATATGTAAGTTTAAATCACCTTAAAAGGATGAATACAAATAACAAATGAATTATATCACAGTTATTTTGAGAAAAAAAGGCTCTTCTATTTTCAGGACACATCTTGAAAGAGACTAAGTATAACAAAATACAGCACAGCACAGAGGTATCAATAATGGAAATGTATCCTCAGGTCTATTAGAATGTCAATTAGACATTAGAATTGCATTAGGTAAATAATGGAACTTCTTTTAGTACTTTTTGTTTGTTTGTTTTTAATCTTTCATTACTTAAGCTTTTCTTGCTTCCTAACAGAATAAACATGTGGTCAAACAACTAGACTTTGTTTCATAAAAACAGGTAAGTGAAAAGTCAACATTCACTGCCTGTCATGTTGCTACTTAATCATTTATTACTTTATACATATTTTAAGGGCTTGTGTACTAAGTAATATTTCAGGCACTCAGTTATTAAAATGTATACTGAATCAGACAGTGTATCACATATTTAATTTAGATAGTTTTTTTTTTTTTTGGTTTTTGTTTTTGCTTTTTTACTTAGGCAACCTCTCACTGCTACATCCTAGAGAATGAAAGACTCTTACCTATTCCGTGGCAGGCACCAGGTCTCAAATACTCTAATACAAGTTTTTTTTATCACTCCACGGCATATAGCATAGTATTTAGCGTGCCATAGTCACTGCATTGGTCTGTAGAGTAATATAGAGGTAAATTGGAAAAACAATGACACTATACATTTGAAAAATGTGTCAGGACTGGCCACATGAGTGTGGGATTTGTACAGCTGCGCGGTTCCCTCAAACTATGTACAGACCAATGCTCAGCTAATGACATGTTGAATTTTTAACTTTGCACGTATGTTTTATAAGTGAAGACTAATGGAACAATGGAGCACATTGTCCCAGTGGAGCTTGAATCCTAGGCTCTAATCAGGTCTAGCTTTTGCTCACCTCACCATACGCAGAAAATGAGGTTCTCCCTGACATACTTCCCTACTCTCAGCCATGCAGGCTTCCAATCCTGACTCCTGCTATGTGATTGCTACCACAAGCCACTTGGGTTGGGTGAATATATTGACCTCAGTGTAGGAAGGATCAAATTCTTTGGTTGCCTCCTGTCTCCAGTGGGAGATCTGAACATTATAGGAAGGATCTAGGTAGGGTCTCCTCACCCTGAAGCATCTAGGGTTATTTGTGTGTGTGTGTGTGTGTGTTTTCCCGGGAACCTAGGAGAGTCCTCATCGTCCTGCTCAATAACCCCTGGTACGAAGGGAATGATCCCTGGGCAGACTCAGTGTCTGGGGGGATCTTCTCTTTTTCCTTCCAAACTTTCTGCATCTGGCTTACATAAAACATCCTTGGGAGAAGGCATTTGGGTTGAGGGCAACTAGAGAAAAAATAATTGTATAATTTGATGATTTCATATGCATATATATATTAAACACTTTTATAAATACAAAGCATTTAATACTGGCATTGAGCAATATAGAGATAAATGGAACAAAATATACTAAGAATTTGAAATTTTACTTTTTCTTTACTTACAAGGACATAAATGGCAAATCAAAGCACATGACAAGTTGAGAGAGAGGAAATCACTGACACAGCGCTATATTTTAGCACATTTAATGTCCCTTCTTTTCTGCTTTTTTAACAAAAGGTCTTGCACTTTTATTTTATTTTTATTTTATTTTTTTGAGATAGAGCCTCAAGCTGTCCCCTTGGGTAAAGTGCCGTGGCATCACAGCTCACAGCAACCTCCAACTCCTGGGCTCATGTGAGTCTCCTGCCTCAGCCTCCCAAGTAGCTGGGACCACAGGCGCCCGCCACAACGCCCCGCTATTTTTTGGTTGCAGCCATCATTGTTGTTTTGGCGGGCCAGGCTGCATTTGAACCTGCCACCTTAGGTGTATGTTGCTGGCTCCTTGGCCACTTGAGCCACAGGCACCGAGCCACATTTTTATTTTTTATTGGGCAGCTAGAATTAAGTAAAATCACTATTTAATCTAAAGATGTTATGCAGAATGTTACTCTGATTAAAAGGTCAGCAATTAGTTTTTCAGTTTTTACAACTAAAGTCTTTTTTAAGTATCAAGAAATATTTCATTCTTAATAATGATCCAAATAATCTGTCAACCTTGGAAACATTTTTGTTTTATTTTACATATTAATGTGTTTTCAATCCTTACATGTATTCCAAAGTAAAAGAGGCTTTTAGAAAAATAATTAAAAATAAAAACCCAGTGTTTAATAATAACCAGACATGAATCAGACATTTAAATCAGTCAAATTGTTTTGTACGCAGAGATTAATTAATGAAATAAAATTGGCTTTCATTTTCAAAACAAATAACTGCATTGGAAATGGGCTGAAGAGTTTGCTAAGCATTTATCTAACCACAAAGTAGAGAGAGCCTTAAATCATATGATAGTTACAGATTATGCAGGCTATGATCACACACACTTATCTTCAATTTAGTTAGACATCTGCTAACCTGGTTTATTTTTACAGCATTTAAAGTATATTCATTATAAGTAACTTCTACTACTATTTTTCAATTTGTACAGACAAATTGCATTAAAATTATTAATATAGTGATAGAAGAACCAAAATAACAATAAGGTCTTATATCTTATACCAAAGAAAATACCTAATCACCTTTCCTGCAAAATGTGCAAATGAGAATTCCTCTGAATAAACAGCTGACGATTATAAAAGCCAGTTGCTTAAAATCAAGTTTAGGATTAAACATATTGGTCTAGCAATGTGTGATCACAGAGAAAGAAAAAAATCACGATTGCAATGAAAGGATGTTCAGGGCTGACTAAAACCTTTTGTTGAAAATTTTCTAAGTATAGCACCAGAGCATTTAGTGAGCATGAAATTTGGTATATACATGTAATAATAATTTCTGGTTACTTTCCAGACGTATTTCTTCTTGAATTTAAGGCTTTGCCCTTTTTATGCCTGTGATAGTCTTCTTTTATACGTTCACAGTATTTTCTCTTCATTCTATGATCTCGCTGAGTGTTATTTTCCCAAGAAAGATGTTTTGGTTTTCCTGCATTGAAAACAAGCCCTCCATTTACTTTCAAATCCCTTACTCATTCTAGTTAGTTCATTCTCATGGGCACTTAAATATGATGTCTATAAATGAAGGGCATTGTTATTTGATTGTTTATTTCTTTTATTGTTATACCTTTAGCACATAGAATAGTTCTTGATAAGTAGTAAATACTCAATAAACATTTTTTAATGAACTAGATGAGTGAATGAAAGATTAACTCACATATCCCGTTTCTATTAGTGCAGTCAACAGGGATTTATTGTTACAGGTTACATAAGAGGATATTCCTAATCAAATAACCCATCATCTTTGCCCTCAAGAAACTTACAGATTAGTTGGGTAGTCATATTATTAAAAAATATATGATTATGGTCCAGTGAGACAGTAACATGGTAGTATTGTACATACGATACATAACCTTTTGGGAAGAGTTGCTCCATTTTCATACCTCCTGAGTGGGAACTGAGTGACTGACCAACTCTCAGAGAACTGATTTCTAAGATCTAAGGCCCTTTTCCATACCACTCAATTAATCAAAAGATGCATTCCACAAAAGACATTGAAGTTGAAAGTAATTTGATGTTTCTCAGATATAAAAATAAAGTTTAAAATCATCCAGATTCTATAATTTAAAATTTGGCTGGACCATTAAGTTATTTCATAATGATTAGCAGATCGACATTTCAATTATCTCTTATAAACAAAATCTTGACTGTGCTGTTCAGGTGAGAAAGAAAAATTTTATACTTCTATATGAGGTATCTATACCTCTGGAATATGCAATTTGCTTATGTATAAGAAATATGAAAAACACAAACAGTACCGTATCTCTCTTAGTAAAATCATGGCGATTGCCTGTTTTAAAAAACAAAACAAAAGAAAACCCCAAGCCCCTGGCTTGCATTTGGTGTATTTTTAGTAAGTAATTAAACTTTTATGCTGATTATTTTTAACATTGAATAGAGATGACCATGTTTTAGAAGAAATATTTGCTGCAATATTTTTGGAAACACAGTGATGACTGTGTGAGGTGTCCAGAGATTAAAATAATTAAATTGCAAATATAAAGACAATGTTTACGTCTTTAATTACCTACTCCAGCAACATGCAAAAGGTTTACATTTGAAATGCCTTGTATTTGACCGTATTTCTACAATGCAGTGAATGCAAATCAAATAGCATATAAAGTTTGAAAATATATAGTGACTCTTGGTTTAAATATATTTTCAATGTCAGCTTAATTAATTATTGCAGCCAAGGCAAACATATAAAATCTGCAATCAAAATGTGTGCCTAAGGCAGATCTATATAGAATCATCTCTGAAGGACAGAGATGGGGTGTTAAGTGTATATTTTAAGAAGCCAATGAATCGGACAGCTTGCTTCTGACAATAATTGCTTTAAAGACCCTTTAGCAAATATCAGCAGAATTGGTTTGCAATTTAGCACGTCTTTCACTTTGAACATGGTCCCTAAAGGTTTTTACGCGTGCCAGGATATCTACAAACACAATTTGTTTCAGGTTGACTATCCATGATTAACATTTTCCTTTACAGTCTAAGACCCAAGTAATTACTTTTTACTGAACTATGCACCTTAGTTTTCTTACACCTATAATGTATCACAGATTAAAATCAAATGTTTTCTAGGTGTTGCTTTCTTGTTTTACTTTCTAAATGAAACATCTTTGAAGACCATTTAAATAAACTATGAAAACAGAAGGTTGCCAATATAGCTTAGGAATCATGTAAGTCAGTGAATTAAGATTTATTGCAAAGATTCCTAATTATGAGAGTCATAGACTTAACTCTATGATGTTATGTATCAAGTATAATCAGAACAGTTGAGAGATGTTTCTCCTAATCACATCAAAGTGGTTCTAAGTGGTTTGGAAAAAAATTTTTACACTTGTTTAATTGTAAACAGGGGAGAACAGTTAAGTCAGGGTTGTTTAAAGTGGGTTTCTTAATATTTCATAAATATGAGAGAAATCTATATATACATACACTTATGTGCATGTATTATATATTATATAGTCATATATAGTCATTATGTAGTCATATATACCATCCTATATATAGTCTGTAAGTTTATATATAGATGGACTATATATAAGGTGGTATACATGACTATATTATATATATGACTATATAATATATATATAGTCAACTACATGCAAGAAAAGCCAAACCAATGCAAACTTCCTCCATGTCTTCACTTTCAACTCTATGAATCCATAGAATATATATAAGATATATACCATATAGACTACATGTCTATATATACTATATAGACTACATGTAAGATGGTATATATAACATATATGTGACTATATTATATATATGACTATATAATATATATATAGTCTATATATGAACTATTCTATGGAGTCATAGAGTAGTAAAAACATAATTGGTACTGTTGTTTGTACTTTATTGTCTCATATTTTCTTCCAGACTCATAAGCGTGAACTCATGAGCTATATTGTTATTCTGCTGACTTTCTCTTCCCTATTTGATCCCTGGTGAAATCTTCTGATAAGGGGCTGATTTCTCCAACTTGTTTCAGTAATTTGCAGACACCCCTCATTTTCCCAAATTTTAGATGAACTTTTGAGTTTCTTCTCCAAATCCTGCTGTACTTGTATAATATTCCATCTTAGATGCCTAATCCCTCAGTTGTCCAACCTTTGCTTGGTTCCTGCTATTCAGAATTATTTCCCTCTCCCAACCTCATTTTGCCTAATCAGTTTCTATTTGTTCCTCAGAATCAAATTTATATGTTGCTTCCTCAGAAAGAACCCCCACCTCTTATCTTCTAGATCTGGAAAATATATGTTGTCAGAGCATCCCAGGCTTCTCGTTGGCAGACCTCACAATAGTACCAATTACATATTTGTGAAATTAGTTGTTTATTTTCTATCTCCCCACTAGACTTAAGGTTCATAAGAGCTTACTTACTACGGTACACAGGAATGCACTAAAGATATGGCAAATAAGTTGAAAGTTTATAGGTAACACACATCACTTTTCCATTTTAGTATAAAAACAATGATATACAACCTACAGATAAGAAGGCCAATCATTTTATGCAATCCCCTTAGTCCAATGAAGTTGTAATACATCATTAGATAACTTTGGAACATTCCTCCTTATTCACTTGGAAAAGAATTCCCAAGGATACTCCAACTGGAGTGATAGGAAATCCCTCCCTCTATTTTGTAGCAATAAAATTATCTTCTTTAAAGCTGGCACAAATGTGTTACTTGAAATCTGGTTCTGGAATTTCCAGTTTCTATAAATATCCTTTCAATTCAACACTAGATTCTGACTCCTTTGGATATGGAAAGAATAACTGACAAATTCACAGATTGAATATTTCATGATGTTACCCTTGCCCTGAGTAATTACATTTTCACACATGTGATTCTCTAATTTTAGAATTTCATACACAAGTAGAGAGGGTCACTGTGGTATCTCTCAAAATTATGATATGAAATTAGCTGCTTATATGTAATACTAGAAAATATTATACATACTTTTTTTTTTTTTTCAGATGGAGCCTCAAGCTATCCCCCTGGGTAGAGTGCCATGGCATCACAGCTCATAGCAACCTCCAACTCCTGGGCTCAAGCGAGTCTCCTGCTGCCACCTCCCAAGTAGCTGGGACCACAGGTGCCTGCCACAACACCTGGCCATTTTTTGGTTGCAGCCATCATTGTTGTTTGGCAGGCCCAGGCTGGGGATTCAAACCCGCCACCTTAGGTGTATGTGGCTGGTGCCTTAGCCCATTGAGCCACAGGCACCGAGCCTATACATACTTTTTTATTAAATAGAGTAGACATTGACCACCTCCCCTACACTGGCCACCTCCTTAAGTGGGCCTAATTTTCTTAGACCAGACATGCACCACATGTATGCATCAGAACTGTGGCCTACCCGCTTATGTTGACCACCTCCATATGTAGATCAGTTGGTTACAGTCCCTTGGGTGGTCAACTTATAGAGGTTCTACTATATGTGATAATAGTTTAGTTTAGGACATTTATGTACTTTTAAGTAAAAAACACATTTTGATTTTTTGTTACCATTTATCTCTAAAACAAAATCAAATTAATAATAATCATTTCTGAATCTTCAACAAAGATAAATTCACTGGGGAGGATTCCTTGCTGATACTATCCTTTCAGAATGTAGAGTAAAAATATATGGATACTGTATCTTCTTTCACATTGAATATACCTTTTACTCATACAGCAAAATGCTTTTAATAAATTACCTCATTTCAAAGGTGAAAACAACTCATACTCAGTTTTCCTGATGAGTAGAGAAGTAGACTAAATGTCCTCTCTATAACTGTAGGAGGAAAACCCATATGATATATAAAGTGATATATTTTTCCTTATATTATTTCTGTGCTATAGTTAAGAATGGTTGTATTGGACTAATTTTTGATCACATGGTAGCAATAAAAACCTTAGAAATAATCTGCCACAGCAGAGAGGGACAGCAGTCCCTATTTTGCTTTAGGTGGAAGATGGATTTGACAGGATTTTGTTGATTCTAAAGGAAATAGGGAAAGAAAAGAAAGGAAACAAGGATTCCATCTAGATCAACCACAAAGCAAATTTGTGGAGCTATTTGCTAAAATGAAGGGGAAAGTTACTAAATACAAAGACTGTGATTGCATAACATTATGTGGCCTTGATTTACTTACAGGCATTTCTGAAGCTTATTAGCAAAGCAAATTTACCAATAACATTTAAATAAAATATTCACATTCATACATTTCCTATATATTTTAGTAGAATATAAAATTTTTCTTCTTACACATCATAGGTTTAATAATGTTTTCAAAATTCACATTTTGAAATAATTACAAATGCATAGGAATTTGCCCAAAAAAGTATGTGTATATACACACACGTAGGGAGACCCTATACATCCTGTACCTAGCCTCCTCCAAAGTTAACTATTTGTATAACTATATTTCAACAAGAAAACCTGACAATCCGCATCAGTCTGATCCACAAGGCTTCTGTATGTATGTGTACACAGCTCTATTTGACTTATCACATAGGCTTCCTGTAACTAGCACCACAATCAAGATATATATGAACACTACCCACTACGCTTTCTCCTTCTACCCTCCTCATAGCCAAACTTCCCTCCCCCAAATCTCTTATCACTGGTGGCCACCAATTTTTTCACCATATCTGTAATTATATCAGAAAGGCTATATGAGTGGGATTACACAGTATGCATCCTCTGACATTTACATTTTCACTCTGCATAGTGCATTCGAGGGTCATTCAAGTTGTGTGTACCAATTAGTTTGTTCATTTCTATTGCTGAGTACTAGCACAATCAACATACTATATCTTAAATATCACCATATGCTGCCTTAGGGTCTATTAGGAGCTGAACTGTATCTATGAAAATTTATATATCAAAATCATAATCCCTGGTAATTCAAAATGTGACTTCATTTACAGAGGTCCTTGAGGAATAGTTAAGGTAAAATGAGCTCATGTGAGTGCGTCCTTAACCCAATATGACTAAGTGCCCTTGTAAAAAGAAGAAATGAAGAGATGAGACACCAAGGAAAAGACCATGTGAAGACATGGGACAAGATGCTCATCTACAAGCCATGGAGATAAGCCTCCCAATCAAGTCAACTCTGTCAACAACTTGATCTTGGACATCTAGTTGGCAAAACTATGAGAAAATAAATGTCTACTGTTTAAGCTACATAGTCTGTTGTATTTGTTAGGGCTGCCCTAGCAATTTAATGCAGTGTGTAAGAACAGTTTTATCTTTATAAGTTTGACTCATATATAAGTGTTAATTTTCAATAGTTTTCAGCTACAGAGCAATCACCTGTGCACCCACATAATTTATTAATGCCTCTCAAAAGGAGTTTAAGTCTCTGAAGCTTTTCCCATTTCATGTTCTGCAATATAATTATGTTATGGGGGAATTAAAGAGAGAATGTACTTGTAAAAATCACAGGAGTGTTCATGCCTGGCTATACTGTAGTCAAAATCTATAGTGTTATAAG
The DNA here is from genome assembly GCA_963574575.1 of Galagoides demidoff. Lineage (NCBI taxonomy): Eukaryota > Metazoa > Chordata > Mammalia > Primates > Galagidae > Galagoides > Galagoides demidoff. Next base: position 6,346 of record CAUYQV010023983.1, on the reverse strand, counting down.
GAGAACATTTAACTGAAATCATCAGATTTTTATAGACAGTTTAACTACTTTTCACAAACTGCACGTAGACCATAGCATTTGAACACATTCCTAGATTTTCTTGGCTATTTCTTTTTAATGTGGATCATGGTTAAATATAGTAGCTACAATGCTTTTACAAGACAGACAAATGAATTCTTACTATTTGCCTTATTTGACATAGAAAAAGGATGGCAACATAAAGGGGGGATTAAAATTAATTGGCTAAATTTTATTGGTTTCTGATGTCCATTTGTAAGTAATATGGACTTATTAAGATATACTGTGTATGATTATATCAAAAACAAATACATACACATGGAGGGAAGCACTTTGTCTTATTAACCATACTGCTAAGAAATAATAACAAAAATATTTTTCTCCATCTAGGGAAAGAACCAGAACCACCTCCCACACATCAGAAAATTACCTCTATAGTGTATGGCACATGTGACTGCATCGCACCTCTGGTGATGACAGGCCCATTGGAGATAGTACATATCAAAATGAACTACGAGGCTGAGTTGAGAGAATAGCAGTGGAACTTACCGTCTTGATCCGTGGTCACTGTGATAGCTGTGAATGGCTTGGGAGAAAAACTCAACTCAGAAACTCCGTTCATGGCTTCTATTTCAAAGGTGTAATTCACGTGAGACACAAAGTCAAGCACTATCACGGAATTGTTGATCAGGCCAGTATGTCTCGGGATGAAGCGGAGTCCGCCACCACAGTCCTCACACTGGCTGGTGTCTAAGCCACATTTCTTACAGATTACACTGTATGTGAGATCTTTTCTCCCTCCTGTGTCACTTGGTGGGCTCCATTCCAAAATAAGGGCTGTTTCATTGATGTTAAAAACCACATTCCTAGGAGCTGAAGGTGGCCCTAGAGAAAAGCAATTAAAAAACAAATGTACATGTATAGGACAATGAATCACAGTAATTTGATAACTTTATCAATAAATATTTGTTGTGGTCTTTTATATTAGTTTGAGCTCTTTTTCTAATGTAACTATAAAGAACATGGGGCTAAAAATACCTGATTAAGTCTAGTAAGGAAGGAGTTTTTAGTGGTATAGATGATCTATCCTCTAATTTTTGATAGATGGATCTCAATACTTAGTATAAAAACATAAACATATCTGCAAAAGATATGGTAATTATACTTTTAAAATTTGTTGACTGAAAAATTCAAATCAAGAATTATTTTATGTCATGACTATAATTATCTCTTATTAATGACATTACCATTCTCAAAATTAAAAAAAAAGTAACGTATATTGAAGACATGCTGTGTTCAGTCTTTCAGAGTCAATACTGTGGCTGGTCTGTAGATAAAACCCCTATCCATCACCTTGAAAATCACTAAGAATCTTTTCCTCAAAGACTGAGAATAAATGACAACAAATTTAGGGTGGACAGACAGGTTGGAAAAAAGAGAAAATAAATGGAAATTGGAGGTGGCAGAAAACCTACTAAACACAACTAATTGTGTGCTTCAAAGTGTGTCCCTAAATGAGATTCACACAATCCTTTTATTTGGCATCAAGACAACATAAACGAGTGCAAGGAGTGAGAACTTTCTTTCTCACTATTTTTCCATAATGAATCATACTGTATAGAGCATTTAATAGCCTTTAATTATTCCAGCTTTTCTTAAAATTTCATCAATAACCCTTTACATTTGTCTGAGTTCTTTTAACCTCTGTTCCATAAACTTTATTGAGCAAATACTACCTGAAAGTCTAGTAGGTATTGGGCACTATTCAAAGAGCCATATTTGAAATACCACAGAATTCATATTCTTTAAGACACCATGCTTATGATACAAATTTGAAAAATATTTCATTGTACAGAACTGGTGGGATAAAATTGCTGCCATATTTTAGAAGGCTTCATTTAAAGAAATCTAAACCAATTCTCTAAGTTTCTGTTACCAAGGAAATTTGCTAAAAGTGTGGAAAGGAATATCTTTGCAACACGTTGTCCTAGAAATTTTGAAATAGATTCCTTTTGGATTTTAAGGTACAATCATTCATTCATTAAATATATATTTTATTTAGTGATGAGTACGTGTGTGGTAGATTCTTGGGGAGTTCTCAGGTTTACAAGTTAGACATTATCTTGCTTTCTTATTGATTACATTTTACAGAACACTAAACACACGTGTAAAGAGATGAATACAATCCAAATGATAATAAGTACAATTCCAAAATTTAAAAGGATAGGAGCTGAAGTAAAAAGTCCAGTGGTCCATTATTTTAGAGGTAACATTATGAGAAAGCCCCGTGGGGTTGGTAAGGAGAATGTGCCGAGGGGTGGGAAAAGTATTAGGGGTAAAAAGTGTGTATTTCTTTACTCAAAAACAATCCTGATGCACTTATGGAACTAACAGAAAATCACCGTGGCTAGAGTGCAGAAGGAGAACTCATGAGGTGAGTTTTGAAGAACAGGAGGAGGCTTGATAATGCAGTCCCGCTAGACTCATTGAGATGCTTCTGGAGATTCTTCTACATATGACAGGAAGAAAATGACACATTTTATTTACGGATGTGCTATGTTTTTAAAAGAGCATTCTGGCTGCACTGGGGTGAGTGATCTGAATGAGCACAAGGACAGACCAAGCCATGGAGGCTGCCGCGCTCTGCTGGAGTTAACATACTGTGAGTCAGACATTTACATGACTGTGCACTGGGTTTGAGATTTAAGATGAGTTATTTTCCTTTATCTTTTTGCCAGATCCCGATGTCAGCGGCCTGTAGACTAAGGAATAGGACTACTTACATGCATATTACCCAAAGCTAGATCTGAAAATGGGTAATTTTTCTAAGAGGTTGTTAGGTACCTTGATTTATGCCATTTCATGTTCCAGAGCATTTACAGAAGTGTCTGCTTTCAGAAAGGAAAATATGCAGCAGATTATAAACTAGAACCCCGGGAAAAATGTAGCTTTTTACCTCCAACTAGACTTATGTCCTGGAGATTAAGATTCATTATCACTATCATAACAAGATCTCCCTACAGGATGACATATTCATAGTGTTGGTCTTTTATTTATAATGTAAAACATCAATTATTATTCACTTATATGACTAGGAAGAATGTTATCAATGATGTTATGGGTGTCTACAAGTATATAACTGCCTGAAGATACTTTAAAAAAACAAAAGGCCGACACCCTTCTTACTCAAGGGTCCTCTTACCAATTTGCATGACGATTAAATAGCTTTTTAATTGCTGCTAAATTATGCCAGCTAAACTGTGATTTCATGCAAATATTAAGCTGTAATGACATGCAGTGAATCATTTACTAAGATTTAGAACTTGGAACAAAGAGAGACAATTAATTCTAATCCTTGGATTCAACTAAATTCTGTGTCACTGGGCTTTTATGAATGTGGTCTGATTGCTTTGTTATCATTTATAAATTATACAAAGATTATGTGACACATTGAAAAAATAACTTGGCTGAAATGACACTTTTGGAGACACTTATACCAAAAACTCTCAGGGAGTTCCTTGTGTGTGTGTGTGTTTTTAAGGAAGCATGTAATTCCCATAGGAGAAGAGCAATCTCCACCCCTTACCCTCCAAATTGACTTCATATGAGATAGGCAATTCTGAGTTGCAACGCTAGTTGTTTTTCGAGTCCATAATATAATAAAACTGTAATAAAAACTACAAATTTGTTTCTACTAGTTTTCTTCTTACAATTTCATTTTTGACTAATGTCCTATAAGGAAACACTATTTTTACTACAGTTTGGATTTCCTCTTTATACTTAAAGAGAAATAAAGGAACAGTGTCCTATCAGTAAAACCTAAAAGAAGCTTGTGGCAATTCTGTCTCTCCCCTTTCCAGAAAAGCACCTGGCCCTGCAGGTTCTAATCTTCTTCTCAGAGTAACAGAGGTCAAGTGTGCTGTGATTTTTGTTTTAATTCATTTTAAGATCTTATATGAATTGTTTCTAATGGTGTTTCACAAAATACGTCCTGTGCATTACCTCCGGTCTCATGAGATGTTGCACAAAAATCAGTTTAGTGCTCAAATAAGACTCTTCTGGCAGAGTGATGATGAAACAAATGTATCACTATTTGCTTCACTTCATTAAATCCAACATCTCCCAAAAGTTGGTTCATAGGATTTTATTTTCTAAGAAGCCTCTGGAAGAATACTCACATTTTGTAGAACACTGTTAAAGGCTGACGCAGAACTAGAGCAACTTAAAGGGTGATAATTATTTGAGTTATTGCATGAGTTGGTGTAGATTTATTGTTCTGTTGTCATGATCACAGAACTACATTAGCTCATGAACGGGAATTTTTCATCCTGACTGAAGAGTAACTATTCACCTGTTAACTGTATAGCTAATTATGTTTTTCAGATGTATTTTTAGTTTTAGGAATAATGGAAATTGCATCTAAATGTCTGAAGATATAAAGTTATGAAAGACTATTGCCTATTAAGCTATATTTTATGAATTATTAAGTTACTCACTAAGTAGGAGATAAAGATGGGCACAAAGTGATATAAAGGACTACCTTCATTAATTTAATGACTATGAGGATTGTAGTAGTAGTACAATGTACTGAAAATCAAATTTATTCATATCTATAAAATTACAAATGAAAGAAAAATTATTCTATGTTGATCTGTGTCAAAGATAACATTAAGAGCACATCGAACTACGTAGAAATATTTAGGTAAATGCTTTTGGAAAAGAGTAAGACTATAGAATTTACTATAGAAAGATAAATACACAGGTAAAAATGAAAGAGTTCATCCCTAGACATTAGTATTATACTCAAAATATAAACTAACAGATCTAAATATAGAAATAATTCCAAACTCTATAAGTCATCTCATCCTTTTCATCTTCACTATTAATTTTAACTTTTACTTATATTCATATTGTTAATCTACTGTCCTTCTTATATAATCTTTTAAACATATATTTAATAAGCCTTCTGGAAGAGAATTTTGTATTCTCTTTCTCTAAACCACTTCTTGCTGTATCTGTAAGTTTGGCTTATTAAATACTTTTTATTTGGAAATGGATGACAATTAATCACAACCTGGGGCTCCAACCTCAGCACGGGAAAAGAACCATATTGATTTAGTCAGATAAAACATTATCAGAATAATGGTTCAGGCAAGTATAATACTTATGTGAAGGTCACGAAGTTCATTAATTATAGAATGACAAGTAGTCTTTGTACATTCAGATTTTTACAAATTTTATTTCATATTTAGCTTATAAATAGAAATGCTGTTGAGTATTAAAAAATATATAGTTGGCCTTTGAACAATGCAAGTTTGAACTGCGTGGGGCCACTTATACCAATAAATTCTTCTATAAAAGTTACCACCAAGTATGCCTCCCTCCTCTTTCAGCTCCTCCACCTCCTGTATCTTGGCCATCTTCAAAACAGCAATACCAACCACTCTTCCTCAGCACTCTCACCAAGAAGATGATAAGGATAAAGACCTTTGCAATGATCCATTTCCACTGAATGAACAGTGGCTACATTTTCGCATCCTAATGATTTTAACAACATTTTCTCTAGCTTAATTTATTATAGGAATACCGTATATAATACATATATAATATATGAAATATGTGTTATATCTTTATTTTATTGATGAGATTTCTGGTCAATAGCAAGCTATTAGTAGTTATTTATAAATGCAGATTTTCAACGGACACCTGGGAGTCGCCTCCCTGCATTATTTAAGGGTCAACTGTACTTTATATGGTTCTTTGCTTTCAAGGTACTATCAAATACTTACCTTCAAAACACACAAATTAGTATTGTTTTCCTACAAAAGGCTCCCTTAAATAATACTATCTTAGGGGATTTAAATAATTTTATATTCAGAAGGGCAAGGGAAACTTGAGTTTTTTGTTTTTTTTTTTTTTTTTTGAGACGGAGCCTCAAGCTATCCACCTGGGTAGAGTGCCATGGCATCACAGCTCATAGCAATCTCCAACTCCTGGGCTCAAGCGAGTCTCCTGCCTCCGCCTCCCAAGTAGCTGGGACCACAGGCGCCCGCCACAACGCCTGGCCATTTTTTGGCTGCAGCCATCATTGTCGTTTGGCGGGCCAGGCTGGAGATTTGAACCCGCCACCTTAGGTGTACGTGGCTGGCGCCTCAGCCGATTGAGCCACAGGCGCCGAGCCTCCTCTGTCTTCTTTTTTTTTTTTTTTGAGACGGAGCCTCAAGCTATCCCCCTGGGTAGAGTGCCATGGCATCACAGCTCATAGCAACCTCCAACTCCTGGGCTCAAGCGAGTCTCCTGCCTCTGCCTCCCAAGTAGCTGGGACCAC
>CAUYQV010023981.1:0-22164 GCA_963574575.1 Galagoides demidoff | reverse complement strand
ACTTAAATAACAATCATATTTATTGTGCAGTGAGGAATTATGGAAAGTCAAGACAAATGGTGCGTGAATATGTACTAAATTAATGAATAAGGTAAAGTCTCCATCCTTCTTTATGGCTGCATAGTATTCCACGGTGTACATGTACCACAGTTTGTGGATCCATTCGTGGATTGATGGGCAGGCTTGTATCTTTTAACTTTATGCTTATAAGATGGCTGCTAGATTCCAGACATTTCATCTTTGTTCTGGCAGAAAGAAAAGAGAAGAATAAGGAACAAAACACTCAGGCTGGTTGAGTCTACTCCTTTTTTGATTGGAAAACAATAGCATTTTCCATCTCTACCTAGAAAGAACACACCTTCCTTAACAAAAACTAGGCGCCAGAATCCCCTAGTTGCACAGGGATCTAAGGAGGAAAATTCTTTTACCTGGCCCAAATAATTAAACATTGCTACACTGAATAACATGAGCCCAGATAGGGAAGTAATAATAATATGAATAAGGGAGAATCAATATGGTAGGCTGAAAAGCAGTTGGTGCCACACAGGACACCACAAACTCCATTGGTTATCTTCATTTGCCTTTTGCCATTTATTTGATGATATGCAAATGACCTTAGGTCTGGACCGTAATCTATGACCCTCAGAAAAATTGTTGTCAATAGCTACTTTATTGTACTTAGTTGTAGTTTCAAACCTACTCCTACATTTCCCCTATTTTAACTGTAGGCAAACATGTTGACGTGATTTCTGGACATGCTCAGGAAAGAAGGACTCCTTCCTCCCTCCGTGGGCTTGTAAATTAAAGGCCTACAGTTTGATAAATATTTAGGTATACTGGAGTCCACAGAAAGAAGCGAAGTTCAAAGAAGTAATTAGAATCAGTGCCTTATGTATCATTTTAACCAAATAAAGAGGGTTTGGGCTTCAAGGGACAATAAGCCATGGAAAGTAACTAGGAACTCTGTGAAGAAGCTAATGACACATAAGGGTCATTCTGGTTTATAGAATGACCAAGACTGGCTTCTATAAACTCCTGTCTGTTTAGACTCTCCACCTCCAGTAATAAGAGTTGCTCTTCTCTTCTTTGTGAAAGGGGGGGGGTGCTTCCCAAAGGGAAATTCATGCTCTGTTCCTAGGCAGATAAGAGGAGGGCAGAGAACTCTTCCTGTATCTGTTTATTCTTACCTTCAGCTCAAAATTATCTTCTCAAAATTAGGGTGGCATATCCTGATCCTTTCAACAGTAACCTGGCAGATCACCACTATGGCAATTTATTTGGTACCAGAAGGTTAATATGGTTTTTCAGTGAAGCTTCATTTATATATATAAATGAATATATATTTATATATACACACACATACACACATGTACCCATACATAAACATTATGAAGCTGAAAGTCATTTAGAAGAAGAATCTCTATCTCTGTATTTAGGTGTCAACTACATCGCAATAAACCTCATGGTTGCTTATGACCTAGCAGAATATTACATGTATGAAGCTGCAGCTGAGAAATACTCCACTAGACAGTATGATTAGTCAACTCTTTCTCACCATGAGGTTCTCATTCAACCTGGTAGACAGAATGAGACTTGAGACACAGTTGCATAAGAGAAGTGGACAGAAGAGCAAAAGAAATGGCAGTTTGGGGGATTCTACTGAGGTAAATGGTCACCATAGGGAGAATACAATCATCTGGAACTTGACCTTCTTCCTGAACCAGGAGACCACATTGGCATCCATGATCTAGGGCCACATATCCTTAATTAGTATTCAGTTTCTTTTAAACTGAATTCTTTTAGACAAAGCATTTTCATATTTACCTGAAAAGCAGTAGCCCATTTACAATTAAGTTCCACTGGACTCTTCACCTATAAAACACAGGCTTTTTGTCTCTTGATTGCAATAGTTAGTAGGTGAAAAATTATTAACCAAGATTGGGTCACCATTATGAAATGCAAGATATAGTTATTGAATTGAATTCAGGTGAGAAATCTGATAACACTTGGGAAAATTCAAACGATCATTTTCACTTCCCGCTGGCCACTAATGGCCTTGAGGAAGAACTCTTCTAGAAAATACTGTGGTTAGCCTTATATAGAGTCTTAATCATTAGCTTTCAGTGACTTCTCTTAGGTATCCTCAGGCCTGACCCAGGCACAGATCTAAGTGAGAAAATTTTTCTATTCTACTATGAGATGTCTGTTTAAAAGCTAGTTCTTGTTTTCACTGCTTCTGAGGGATACAAGATTGTCTGAACAGTCTGTTAAAAGGCAGTTTAACTATTTTAAGGCGAAACACAAGATAGCTGTTTCCAGTAAAACGGCTGTAAGAATTCAAGGAAGCAGGATGAATTTTCTGCCCTGGAATCTGGCCAAAACAAAGGCTAATTCACTTCCATTAGATCTTCAGTGGCCACAATTGAGGGCCCCTGCCTCTTCTATTAAAATGCCTCTGCTATGGTTTTGATCCATCCTTCCTCCGTGCTGCTGAATCTTAAGTTGTTAAATTAGCTATTGCTTTTCGTGCTTCACAGAATATTTTCTTCAATACTGATATCTTCTTTTTTAAATGTCCATCATCCTATCTTACAAAAGACACCCCATCTCTGTTTAGTTACTTCTGTTTACCGTGATTTCTCTCCTTAGTCTAAAGCACACTTTAATATAATGAAATCTTCATTTTGTGTTCCAGTTGGATAAAGTGCTCAGAGCTCTATATAAGAAGGGTTTTCTTTATTAAATGTCTTGTGTCAGGCAAGGTTGACCTTGAGGGTCAAACTCCCAAGATCAGAGACTTTTAAATCTCTCTGGGGATCTTGAGAATAGGGTTCAGAGAACTTTCCAATTTTCATAATAATAAAAAAGGATGTTGCATCTATCCTTCTACTTTTAACCTGGAAATAGAATGGAACAGAAAGCCAGATTGTTTTATATTAATAATTGACAGCTTTGTCTCCCAGCAGATGGTGGTAATCTCCCGAATGTGCCAAAGACACTCTTGGATTTTTGAGTCTGTAGTGAAAACAGAGAGGACAAATATTTATTGTAATTACAACATTTGTGCATTGGCTATAGTTTCACGGCCTTTTAATCTTTCTTGATTAGAAAATACAGAGTGACTTTATTGCCCTTTGCCAGTTGAAGATGTTTACCAATATTTTGAAACACAAATCAAGTCATAGAGGAATAGCTCTTTTTAGTTTACTTTCCAGTGAGTTTATACATCCATCCAGTTAGAGAGTTTGAGCTAATATATTATCGCTGTTAGAGCTGTAGCATTCAAATTTAAGTGGCATTCTAGGTAACTCGGATTTGTCTGAGGAAATGATTCAGGTTTTATTTTCCTTTATTTCTACTGATCACTCCTTGGTCAGGAAGGGATCACTTTAGCAATCTACATAATGATATTCTCTGTATAGCTATGGAAAATACTTATGAGTACATTTGACCCACACCTGATGAATCCCACCACATTATATTTAATAATACCTGTATTTTCAGTAAGGCATTAGTTAGCACCTGCATTATGATCATCTTGAAAAGTACTAAACTAGGTCATATTGCAAGTTATAATTCAAATGTCAAATTCCTGGGACCAAAATCAAGGCTTTCCTTGAGCCTTTGGGTAAAGGGTGTATACATTACCTATAGCATATTCAAATGTGGATTTAAGACATACCTCTTCCACTTCAGGTTTTGCTGCCTTTGGCAAGTCAATAAGAGCATTTCTTGGAGCATTTCCTGACTTGTCAAATCCTAAGTGGTTAATATTGTTAAGGAGACATTGAATAAGACAATGTGTGTCAATGAGTTGTAAGCTGTAAAGCAGCCTCTACTTAAAAAAGTGGTGGGAGTAGCATTGCCAGGTAAATACCTGGGAGGATCCTATTAATTTACAAAATCTTGGTGAGCTCAACATTTTTTGTAGACACTGTTGAGGGATAGAGCCCTGGTTCTCTGAACCCAGCTGAACTGGTTCCATTATCTGGCAGAACTGGCAAGTTCAACCTTGGAATAGAAAGTGAAAGTGCACTGAAACCACAAAGCAAAACAAGAACAGGGAGGGCGGGGTGAATAGAAAGCAAAAGTAACTTTGCACAGGTATTTGGATGACAAAGAAAAACTTTATTTAAGAACAAATAGAAAGTTGGGCAGCGCCTATGGCTCAAAGAGTAGGGAGCTGGCCCTATATACCTGAGGGGGCAGGTTCAAAGCCAGCTCCCACCAAAAACTGCAAACAAAAAAAGAACAAATAGAAAGTTTAGTGCACTTCCAGAGAGTTGGAAATGGGTCCCTCTCATGAGTGAGAAGGGAGAGACAGACACAGAGGCAGTGTAAAAGTATACATATCCTCTTTCTCTCCCTTCGTAATTGTTTGCACAAATCTTTCATTGGTCTGCCTGAGTTTCCGGGCACCTTTGTCCTTTTCTATTGGTCACTGATGACCTCGGCTGCCTTATACCCACATTCTCTTCCTTTTTTGTCTAGAATTGCTGAGTGCTGATCTAATTGTTGATTTTACTAACACTCGGGGTATTTGTGATGTGCAGTTTTCACTCAAATATGTTCAAATATGAAAACTGCATTGTGTGACATGCTTGGGTCAATTGAATCACGGTGGTCCCCTAAAGTTTCCATGGACCCTCCAGACTTCTTTATTCAGCAGGCCAGGCTTTCTGCTATTCACCTTAAGGCCCCTTTACTTGTCCCTTCTCAGATATTAACAGTGATACTTGCACAATACTTTTCCATGATGTCGCTTCAATTTCAAACATCAAATTATAGTTTTTAACAACAAGATTATCGAACCTTCAGCCTCTTTACTTTTTTTTCTTGCCAAATCAATCAAATGTATGTAACTCACTTCATTCATTCATTCAACAAGAATTCATAAATGCAAAGTGTCCAATATTTTACTGGGAATTTTAAGGAATACAAAGATGAAATGCAACTTCAGTAGTTTCTTTCCCGGCTGATTTAAAATCTGGTATTTTTTGATAATTTCCAAATTTTGCAGTTTGAAGCCACTAAGACCACGTTTGTCTTCATGAATGACAAAACTTTGTATACTTGAATGTGGCCATTCTTTCTGCCAACCTGAAAAAACTGAAAATATCAAAATCCAGTTTTAAAGAGTTTATCCAAGTGAAAATCTTGGAATAGCCATCTGGGAAACACAGACTCTAGAGAAATGATGTGGTCATCATTCCAAAGTTAAAAGTTAAGGTCTTCATTATAGGATTATAACATTTTCTATGAGAGGCTTATTTATGAGTTACAATTTAATTAGTCACATTTTTGTTTTTACCCTCTATGTGGATTGTTTTTATTTCCTGTCCAATTAAAAAAAGTACATTTAACATTCCATCTTAGAAAAAAGCTAACTTTCATTTTCATCAGACAAGTGACTATTTTATAGAATAGGGAAGGCATATTATGTAACAATATCATTCATCATGTTATAGAAGGGAAATTTCTCTTATGAATGAAAAGAAAACTTTTAAAATATTTAAGAGAGATATATTTTAAAAAATCTACGTCTATAAGATTTTATAATTTAATTTGGATTTTTAGTATTTGTGTACAATGACATTCGACACGATTTTGTCTGTTCGTCTAATATAGTGAACCACAACTATTCAAGTGACCGAGATTATTTTCCTAGGCCCTGAAAGACTCAGGAATCCATGTGCACTTTCCTAGCCATGAGTAATCTTCAGAGCTTTGCAGCCATGAGGTTAATATATGTGGTTTCACGAGGGGAGACAGTGGCAGAGCACACTTGAATTGGGTCATATTCTGTGTCACTTCAGGTTGTGGTAAGGCTGGTGCTTGTGACAAATTGATATCATTTTGACATGGGAACTCTCCAACAACAGGACAAGAATCCGTTTCTCAAGCAAGAACATGGATGGATACTTTGCATGTCTTGGAGCATCTACTGCCAACATTTCCTTGTAGAATGTGATGATATTTCCATGGTAAGTGTCTTTAAATACGTAACTTCTATATCATCTCTGTCGAAATTGTATTGCTGGCAGATGATTTCTCCCCAGTATTTAGCACCCTTAGCTAAACTGGTTTGTCTAGTTGACAAATTGCTAATGCTTGAATGGAAGCATTAGCTTTTGGTTTTGGAAGGCCTCTTCCGTCATGTCTTCTATGGAGCTTTCCATGGTAATTAAGGAAGTTTCCATTCTGCTTTCTAGGTATTGAGGTGGATTTTCTGATTGGATGATAAATTGTAAGCCCTGTATGCCATTGGCTCGATGTGACCCCTGGAGACAATATATCCCAACATAGCCCTCAGTGCATAGAATGTTGAAGCAAGGCCCAGAGATAATCTGGAAAAAGAGTTCCTGAAACATATTCTCTGAAGTGCTCTGCATGTCTATTTGGTAGAGTATCTAGATGCCATAGTTACTGTGAACTTCTTTCTTCTGTTGATAAACAAACCATCCTCTGTCAAAGAGCTGAACCTCTCTATATCAAACTAGTTGACTTGGAAGAAGAGGTTGGTATAAGCATGTTTAATAAGGGTGTTTTCAACAAAGTCAAGAAGTCTTTGTGTGAGAGATGTAAGAGGGAAGTTCATCTATGAAGATCAATAGTAAAGAGAGAAGGGGTCTTCCCCTGGCACCTTTGGTCATTTACAACATTTTACAAAATAATGTTGGTAAGAATAAAGGGTATCCTACAATTAGAGAAGCAGAGGTTATAGCTGCCTAGGTTATAGCTGCCTGTCTTGTGATTCAAGGTCCATAATCACTTTCCTTTAAGGTTCGAAATAATTTGTAGTTCTAATAGCTTATATTTTAAATTACATATTTTCACATTTTTTACCCGAAATCTCTTTCTCAGGCCCACTGCGTAATAGACATAAACCAAAATTGTATTGATCACCTTACCTCCATAAGCCCCTGTTCTGATTGGTGGGTCCCAGTGACATTTGGATTTCCTAGAGATAGTGTCAGTTCAGAGCCAGTGTCTGCTATTTCCTGAAAAGTCTATTTTTTCCCCAGTGCACAGATAATCTGGTCAAAGGCCATAGGTTTTTCTGGAGAAAGTTGAAAGAAAGATATATTATAAATTTTTGGCAATGCACCAAGGTTCTTCCTTACTAGGACACAACCTCCCTTTCATCTAATAATTTTTCAGTCTGTAAGTGGTTCAAGTTTGGGTATTGATTGAGGAATCATAACTCATCATTTTTATGAGTTAGGTTAGACTTTTGTTTACTTGAGAAGTAACAATTTAGTAGGCTTCCTATCTATTTTACTTCTAGGAACAACATTATTAAATAGCCAGTGCCACAGGTCTATGCCAGTCAGACTATTTTGATTGCTGATTTGACTTTTCTATTCATTATAGTAACAAGGTCCTCGTTGCCTTTGTCAGTTGAATGGTAACACTTGGCCCATTCTGAGATCAGAATGCTCTCTGATCCTGCTATTCAGAGATCATTCAGTAGCAGCATTTTCCAGTATAAATTCTGGTCTACACAGAGGAACAATTACAAAGCTCTTCAGGATACTGGAGCAAAGCTTGGGGATTTGATTTGCGTTATAATTCAGCCACTCACAGGATGAGATTCTGGGTTTGGTTTTCAGCAATCTCAACCCAGCAGCTGCAGGAGATAAGGATCACTTGCAGGGCATACACAGAAACTTTCAAGTCTTTTATACAGTAGTTGAGTTGGGAATTCAAATCTTGGAGCTCATTCTCTTCTTTCCCCAGTTTGTCCAATGATATTAGAAATAGCTAATTTCATCATACTCATTAGTCTGCCATAAATGCTCAAAAGTATCCTATGCTTGGTCACTATAATCCAGGCATCTTCTTTAAATTTTAATTTCAACATATTAAATAGGCACAAATGTTGTATTACATGGATAGCTTTTTATAATGCTTTAGTCAGAGCTAAAGTGTGCACATCTTCCTGAGAGTGTTCATTGCACTGTTAGGCTCTTGCCTCTCTCCTTTTCTCCCATTCCTGATTTTTACTTATTTCCATGCCCATATGGGTGCATCAGTTAGTCCCAAGCTATTAGAGAGTGGTGCTTTTTTTACATTCTTGAGACACCTAAGATACCACTTAGGATAATGGTCTCTAGTACCACCAAATTGCTGAAAAAGACATTAACACATTTTTTAATGGCTAAGTAGTACTCTACAGTATAACCACATTCCATTAACCCACATATGTTGAACCATGCTTGCATCCCTGGGATTAAGCCCGTTTGATTGTGGTGGATTAATTTCTTGATGTGCAGTTGAATTTCTTTGCTAATATTTTATTGAGGTTTTTTGCAGAAAGGATGTTGGTTTATAGTTTTCTTTTATTGTTGTTGTATCCTTACCTGACTTTGGTGTGAAGGTAATACTGGCTCCATAGACTTAGCTGGGGATGATTCCCTCCTTCGACTTTAATCTCACTGCTTATGATTGTTTGGTCTAGGAGTTCTATTTTTCCCTGATTGAATCTTAGAAGGTTGTGTGTTCCAGGAATTTGTTTATTTCCTCTACATTTTCTAGTACATGCACATAGAGATTTTTGTAGTAGTCTTGGATGATATTTTATATGTCTCTGGTATGTGTTTTATTTTCCTTTTTTTTTTTTTTTTAAGAGAAAGAGTCTCACTTTGTTACCCTTGGTAGAGTTCCATGGCATCACAGCTCACAGCAACCTCCAGCTCTTGGGCTTAGGCGATTCTCTTGCCTTAGACTCTGGAGTAGCTGGGACTACAGGCACCCACCACAATGCTTGGCTATTTTTTGTTGTTGTTGCTGCAATTTGGCTGGGGCTGGCGCCCCACTCACTGTGCCACAGGTGCTACCCTCTATTGACTTTTTCATTTCTGATTGACCTTCTTCGGGTCCTTTCCCTTCTATTCCTAGTTAGTCTAGCACAGTGATTTTCAACTGCTGTGCCATGAGAGGATTTCGGTATGCCTCGAAAAATTTTAAAGATCATTAATTAAATTATTTTTGAGAGACGTTCAAAGCATAGTAAGTATATTATTCTCTTTTTACTGTCTTTTATTGATCAATATAATTTATGTGTACCACAGAAGTTTATAGGTTCAAGTATGCTATAGAATACAGTGAAAGATACTGGTCTAGCAAGAAGTCTATCAATTTTTCTCATCTTTTCAAAGAACCAACTTTTTGTTTCATTATTTGTATTTTTTATTTTCCATTTCATTTAATCCTGATCTGGCATTTATTATTTCTTTTCTTCTGCTGGCTTTAGATTTGGTTTGCTCTTTCTTTTCTAGTTGCTTGAAATGTGCCCTTAATTTGTAATCTTTCTTTTTGATGTAGGCATTGAAGGCTATTAATTTTTCCCTTAAGAATTCTTTGCTGAATCCCATAGATTTTCATAGCTATGTCCCTCTGATCATTAAGTTTGAGGAATATTTTTATTTACATCTTAATTTCATTACTGGCTCAATAATCCTTTAGCAGCAGGCTGTATAATTTTCATGACTTTGTGTCAATTTGAGTGTTTGGAATTGATTTCTACCTGCATTTCAGTATGATGTGAGAAAATACATGGCATAAATTCAAGTTTTTAAAATTTGTTGAGACATGTTTTGTGGCCTAAAATATGATCAGTCTTGGAGAATGTTTCATGTGCTGATGATAAGTATGTATATTCAGTAGTTTTTTTGTAGAATGTTCTGTAAATGTCTGTTAGGTCCACTTGTCCTAGACTGTGATTTAAGTCTAGTTGGTTTTCATTTGTTTATTTATTTTCTGCTTCAATGATCTATCCAGCTCTGTTAGATGGGTATTGAAATCCCCAGCAAAAATGATGCTACTGTTCATATCTTTCCTAGTTGAATTTGCTTTATGAATCTGGTAGCTCTTATGTTAGGTGCATATATATTTAAGATTGTTAAGTCTTACTTTAGAATTATTCTATTCACAATTACCCTCTTTGTCTTTATTACCATTGTTGACATAAAGTAAATTTTATCTGATATAAGAATGGCTTAACCTGTCCCCTCCTTTTTTTATGAAATATTTTTTTATATCCCTTCACCCTTTGTCTGTGTGAGTTCTTTTGAGTTGGATGTGTTTCTTGAAGACAACAGATATTTGGGTTGTATTCTTTTATCCATTCAGACAGCCTATGTCTCTTGAGTGGGGTAATTCAGACTGTTAAGATTGAGTGATAAAATTGATACATGTATGCTGTTCTGTTTATAATGTCATAATGTTGCATATACCTTATTGCTTTGTTTTCCCTTGTGTACTTTTTTTTTATATTAATATATGACCTGTGGGCCTAAGCTTTTGGTGTTTCTGTCATGCTGGTCCATGTATTATGATGCAGTTCTCAGTATTTCCTGCTGGCCAGGTCTGGTCATGAGGAATTTCCTCAGTGCTTTCTTGTCTGCTAAAGTTATTCATATCTGAAACAGCTTTGACAGAGCTTGAGACCTTTGGTAATGGTCACATGAGCACACTTCCCAAGGATGGGTAATGTAGGAAAGTTGACTGAGCTTGCAGCTGGTGTCCTTGAGATCCTAGGCTTAGTGTCCTTAGGTTTTATACAAATTTTAGTAGCTTCAGCATGTTCACACATGCCCTTGGCATTGTTGGCTTGCATCTTCTTCAGGCCTTTCTTGTTGTGCTTTTGTGTGTGTGTGTATGTGTGTGTGTGTGTGTGACATAGAGTTTCTTTTGGTTGCCCTGGGTAGAGTGCCATGGTATCATAGCTCACAGCAACCTCAAACTCTTGGGCTTGAGTGAGCCACTTACCTTAAACTCCCAAGTAGCTGAGAATACAAGTTCTTGACAACATATATGACTAGTTTTTCTATTTTTAGTAGAGCTGGAATCTTGTTCTTGCTCAGGCTAGTCTCAAACTCCTGTGATCAAGCAATCTACCCATCAGCTTCGCAGAGTACTAGGATTACAGATGTGAGCTGGTCTTATTGTGCTTCTTTGGAAAAGCATGTGTTCCTGAGGAACTTGGGGGTCCACCCCATTAAGAGATTCATATCTTTGTGATCAGCATTTCTTGATGTCATTTCTGTGATACTTTTGGGACTGGTGATGCATGGTATGGTTCTTGAATTTGGCCATGTCTGTGCTACAACCCAGGCTGCCAAAGTGCTTACAACCAGAAGAGAAAGAGAAAAACTGCATCTTATAAGGAAGTGATTAGGAATAACCAATGGTCATATTTTGTGTCCATATTTTATTAACTGATTCCACCATGGAATATCAGTGCTTTCTTTATCATTAAAAATAGAGTCACTGGTGCTTTTAAATCTATCAAATTAAAGGGCTAATTTCATAACCCCCAGAACCAATTGGGAGATTTATCCTTAAGACTGTGTTCCTCTATAGCAATTCTTAGTACTGAAATCTTCAGGGTGTGTTGGCAACCTGGAGGCCCAGGAAAGTTGATGTCCCAGTGTGAGTATGAAGGCAGTCTGCCATAGAACCATGAAGAGCTGACATATATGTGATGTCTACAGGTAGTGTACTGAAGAATTCTCTGTTGTTTGAGGAGGCCAGTCTTTTTGTTTCATTTAGGTCTTCAACTGATTGGATGAAGATCACCCTCATTTAGGAGGGACATCTACTTTACTCAAAGGCCTCAAAACATACCAATGCAAATGTTAACCTCATCTAAAGCACCTCACAGAAACACCTAAAATAATGTTTGGCCAGGTATCTGGAAACTTTATGGCCCAACCAAGGTGACACTGACATTAACCATCACACACAGTGATATTTTACCACTGACTGTCTGACCTTCCAATTCTGCTCTGGCACTACTGTTAGTGACCCACCTTAAGAATCATTTCTTGCTCAAAACTACTTAATAATTACATGTTTCCTAAAGGACAAACAGCCACCCTTCTTATATTAACAGTTAGTCCTCCTCCATTTCTCATCTTGCTTCAATCTCTCTCGCCATCTGTAACTTCCTGTCCTCAGAACTGCTCTGATCCCAGCACTGTGCCTTCATTCCATGCCAGCTTACAGAACTATTTATATTAATTGCAATATACCAACAATATTGGATTGAAAAAGATGTGTTTAATTCCTAGAACTACCTTATATATCTCTTCCTCAGAGATGCCTTCACTGATCTCCCATCAAGTTATCTTCATTGATGTTACTAGTGAGCAATGCCACTATAGCATCAAGCTGATCCCCCTAAATTTCCCTCATTGTCTTTTTGTAGCTAGCTGACACATTGAACTGTAATCTTGTTCAGAAACTATTTTTCTTTTTTCTTTCATTATCTTATGTGGTGTCTGATCCCCATAAGTACTCAATAATTGTTTGTGGAATCAATGAAAGAGCAGAGATTTAATGAAGGAAGAAGCTGGGGCTTAATTTGGTAGTGGGTGGGGAATCACTAGAGGTCTTAAATAATAATCTCATCTTGAAAGAAGTAATGAGTTTCTTGCTTTTGGCTGACTAATCTGTCAGTGATGCGGATAAGGGAAAAGTGAGGAAAAGAAAAAGAAACAGGGAGGCTAAGGGGGCCATTTCAGTAGTCCAAGGATGATGTAAAGCAAAGGGGAGGGATAGGATAAATTGTGAGAAAATAAGGACATGCCTATGCCTGTAATTAAATTTACAAGTACTTTTCTTTTTTTGTAGCATATGGTAGAGTTGGATTTCCTTTGACATATTTGAAGTTATGGCCACATAATTTTCTTTGGCTAATAAGATATGATTGGGAGTGTTGTGTCTGACCTCTGAACAGAAGTTCTAGGAACTAGCCCATGATCTGCTACATTCTGATTTGAAAGCTTCAGTGATTGTGGATTCATGTCAAGAAAGAACTTCTGTCAGCCTTGTTCCCTGATAGACTAGGCTGAGTGGAATTCCCCTGCCAACCTGTATTGACTGTGTAATGTGAATAAGAAATTAATGTTTTTGTGTGTCATACTACTGAAATTGTGGAATTGCTTAGCTTAGCTTCGCTTATCAGGATCCCGTGACTGAAGGAGGTGGGTGTGGGGACAGTATTAAAATCACGAGGGAGTCTGAATGTTTTAGCGTGAGTGACTGATAGGCTGCCATATAACGCTGTTCATGGTGCATACTTCACAATGGCAACTTCCTACTTATATCAGTCTATCTGAATTATAATCCCTGCAGTGATCCAGCATATAACCTGTATAGATGTCCACAGAAGTCCTGGGAATGATTCACTCAGGGAAAGAAAATTTATTATCCACTGACTCCCAAATGATATTTTGAGTGCTAGAAATTCAAAGTGGAGTTGATTGCTGCCTGTGATATGGTCAGAGGCCAGCGTGATGTGGCAGGTCCTTTGACAGAGGCACTCCTGATAGAGAAAAAGGCAATCAGCTCTGTTAGTTGTAGTTGAGCTGGCATTTAAGGATAATTCAGAATTCTTCATGCAGACTGAGTCATTCTGAGCAAAAGAAACAGAGAAGTAAGTATATGGCATGTTGGAGACAAGGCAACATATCCATGTGGTGGTAGTTTCGGTATGAATTTTGGAGGTAAATGGAAATGGTAGGAGAAAAGCTTGAAATGTTATATTTGGTTCACTAAGAAAGGCTTAATATGTCAAGACTTTCCAGAATAAGAGTCCCAGAAGCTTTTGATCAGATGAACATTGTATTGAAATTTTACATTTGAAAAAAAATGTTAATAGGGTATTTCTATCATGTCATTGAAAGAAATAAGGATCTAAAAAGGAAGCTGATATATTCAGCTTATGATCTTTTGATTAGTTTTTTTTTTTATTTGCAAGATTACCGTTTACAAAAAAAATAAATCCGAGAGAGAAAAGAGCATGCAATTTTGTTAATACTGATTCCAAGGATGAATCCACCTCCATTATTGGTGCCACTTTGAAATTTTATCATCCTGAATATAGCTTAAAATATATGGCCCCTCTGTTGTTAATAGAAGCAGGAGGCTGTGTATCCATTGCTGAGTAGTTAGAGTGCTGCCCCATGCACCAGGAATGGCGAGTCTGAACCTGCCCAGGCCTGCTTAACAACAACAACAACAAAATGGAACCAGGAAATCTGTTTTGCCATACAAAGATTACTTCTGTTGTAAGGTGACTCGATTATATCCTTATGCAGGGCCATAATAATACCAGTGGAAGCCAGAGAACTATTTGAGAACTTGCAAAAAGCAGAGGTCTCCCAATTCTAATCTGAATTTATAATTTCTTTTCTTTTTCTTAATTAAGTTTTTTTTTTCTTTTTGTTTTTTGCCCAAGGCCGGGTTTGAACCCATATGGGGCCAGCACCCTACTCCTTTGAGCCCTACTCCTTTTGCCACCCTGAATTTACAATTTCTCTGGAGAGCAAAGTCTAGCTGGATAAGCTTTGTGTCTGTTTTTTTCTGTGTTTAATCTTTTAAGGTCTTTCTTAAAGTGACATTTACCATTATAGATTGCCACCTGTATCATGGGCCATGGTTTCTGGTTAACGTTCGCCTGTTCAGGTATTACTCTAAAATGCTGGTGTCTAGATTTGCTGTATCATCAGACTTTAAAATAAAATCTTTCAGGCATTTTCCTCCATGATGAAATTACTGCTTTTAGCCCTGCACAACCCATTAGATACTCTATTTATAAGCTTTTTTGGATATACCATTCATTCAATAGTAACAGCTTTAACTGCCTCAGCTTTGTCATCACATAGATAAACATCGGACAATAAGAAATGCCCTACTGATGATGCAAATGCCCATCACACTGAAAATTCTCATCTTCTATGAAAATTCACTAAAATTTAAAGGCTTTACGGCATTGGTCAGGAACTAATACAGCCTTCGGAGCGAAGGGGAAATCAGAGTTATAAATGGCCTAGTGAGACATAGATGTCAAAGTAGCTGCCAGATGTCGGCATATCCAAAGTCAAGGGAGAACTTGATTGGAATTCTAATTTGTTTTAGGAGAAAGCATGATAATTATTTCCTACCCAAAGATTCTTGTTCCAGGGGCTCTACAGAACACTATTCTAAATTAATATATCTGTGCTAGGGAATGGAGGGCCTGGCACAGAGTGATCGTTCAATTAACATTAGCTATTAATATTACTATTCCACCGAACTGTAGGAATAAATTGAAATTTTCAAGTTGAATTTAAAATCAAGTACTCCATTGACTTTTCTACTAATGAACGTATAGTCTGTGATTCAGGCCATGTATTTTTTTTTTAAATCCTGTCCAATTTAAAAGCAATGGGAATACTCCCGTCCCACTGATAATGCTGCAGGTGGCAAGGTAGGACTGCTAATGTATACTATGTGTTCCCCTACCATATTAGCAGAGCTACTTTGGAAAATGTGATTCAACTAAAAGTATCTCTAGAACTGGGCTACTAAACCTCAGAATGAGACTGACCATTTTGCAACTTCTGATACTCAGTATAGTTACAGTCCTGGGAGCACGTAACCTGTTTCAGACACAGGTTTTATACTTATAAACATTATCTCAATTGATTTTCTGAACAGTACTACCTAGGAGGTAGGTATCCTCATTTATTTGTTTTACATAGGGGAATATTGAGATTCAAAAAATTGGCCCCCATCACACAGCCCCTGATGAGTGGGCTGTGATTTGAATCTAGACTGACTGAATCACTGCATTTTTAATCACTACAGTCATGGCCTTCTCACCAGTGCAATTTAGTGCTGAGATTTATTTTTCTCTTTGCATTATTCTATGCATCAAGAGGCTTCACAAATATGATTCCTTAGACTATTTGAATGATTGAGTGAACCTAAATGCAAGGATTGTTAGGTTTCTCTGAAACACCCTTTCTTTGATAAATCTTTCAAGGGGAATAGTCCAAAGATAATAAATCGAGGCATCTCGGGGACTCATGGGAATTTACCTCTGTGATTGATGGAATGAGCTGGCTGTCACCTGCATACATAGTAAATAAAGCCATGGAAATGCATGAGATTGCCACCTGAAAATTGACATTGGTTTGTTCATTTTCTTAAGGGAAGAATACAATTGAAATGAAGGGAACTGAGGGGAACCATAAGAATGATTGATAGGAAGATACAGAGTTTAGATTAGGAAACTAGAAAAGAGAATGGAAGGTTTTATTATTATTATATTACAATTTCTTCAAAGTAATACCAGCACCCTTTCCTTTGTGCAATCACAATGTATATAGCACTTTACTAGGCACCATAGAAAAGACAGAAATGAAAAGAGAGAGAGAGATGTGCTCTCTGCCTATAAGGAGCTAATAATTTAATTAGTGGATTAAAAATTAATTTGCGTTGAGTCAAACGGTATGTACATGAACAGCACAGGCACAATTTCATCACCCAGGGCCATCTTTACTGATCATTTCAAATATTTATCTCTAAGAATATGGGACTTCAGAGGAAGAAAAACAAAACTCTCTTGATCAAGAAAGGCTGTGCAGGGTGTGAAATGCAATGTATCAAAGGTATTCAGGCAGATCATTCTTCAATACACAAATGAAAGAAAACCACGGCAAAGATTATCTTTCATTATATGGCAAAGGAAAGACATAATTTATGTTCAAAGTGGTTGAGAATCTTGGTGCCTTTATGTATTTCATATTTTAATAAAACAAAAAACTGATATCTGAAAAGAGATATTCACTTAGGGTTATTTAAATATGGTTCTCTCAGCCTTACAGTTTACCTCAAAAATGCATTTACCCTTTATTTTTATGTGGCACGAATTGCAGTGTAGTGAGTCTGAGATGGTCATTGAGTTGCCTTCTAAGGAGGGCCTTGGCCACCCCTTTAGAAATTGTTCAGGTATCAATTTCCAAACCACTGTTACATGGAACTGGTAGGGCAGCAGAGTAAGCATTACATAGGAGGAAATAATGTGAGGTGAATTGTTCAAAAAGAGACAGAAAAGGAGTCACTCTAAAATGTAATGAAATAGGAGGATAGCAACTTTAACAAACCATGGGTTTGGATCTCTGTGAAAAACTGTGAACATTTCCCTTAAGACCCTTGAAACTAGAAGGAATCGTGTTTCTGGTCAAGTATTTTCTAATTAAGCATTTCATGTCTGACTGTAGGGCATATAATTAGCTCTGCCCTTGCCTTCCATGTCTTTTCCATCATTTCATTTAAAGTCCTCACTGTTAAGAACTTGCTAATGACAATGGGCTC
This sequence comes from Galagoides demidoff, assembly GCA_963574575.1. Taxonomy (NCBI): domain Eukaryota; kingdom Metazoa; phylum Chordata; class Mammalia; order Primates; family Galagidae; genus Galagoides; species Galagoides demidoff. The sequence goes on along the minus strand of CAUYQV010023981.1, from coordinate 5,013 downwards.
ATCATCTTCTCTGAAATACTTTCTTTTCCAGAACAGTTCCCTGAGAGTCACTTGGTTGAGGGCCTACATTTCACAGGGTAGGCATTCAACAAATGTGTGCTGAATGTTTTCGAAGGAACAAACCATAACCATGCTTAGAGAATATCTCTATTGTACTGAAACTTCCCACTATAAAGTCTGTCTCCATAGTCTGCACGAGGATGGATAGGTTCAGACTTCAGGGTCAGCCTTCTGTCAGTAGCCAAGCCCTTTGCCATTTAGACAGTTACAATTCATATATCTCCCTCGAGTTTCAGGCAAATAATGACTGCCACTCAAGCTTAATGATAGTTTCACTTTGAAGTGTTCAGAAGAAAAAGGTACCCTAAGCACAAAAATAATGTTTTCTCTAGATTACTATGATCATCTGAGAACAGAAGATGAAAAGAGAAGACTCTCTGGTAGTGTGAACTATTTATCACACATCAATACGCAGCTTTCGCTTTCTGGACACAGGCTATCGCAGAGACCTGGCCAAATTAGGTTAGAATTTCTAACCATAGAAGGTTACCACTGTGGGCAAGCAGATGTGATATTTTATTTCATACACTTCTGCCTAGAGGAAGCTTCAAAGACTTCTCTTATACTGGGTCAGATGAAGGCTTTAAAATCGTACCAAGGAGCATTTTATGTCTGGACTACTGTCTTTCACTAATCCTTGAGGATTGGATATACACATTGCCTTTCCACAGCTGAGGTTTAAAATGTTCTCGTCTACCCTATAGTGTCCTTTAAAAAATTATTTTTGGATTAGTGTCAGTTAAATGTCTTGATTTACATGTGTTAGCGAAAAACCTAGCAGAACTTTATTTGAAAAGGAAGGATGCCAAGAGACACACTGACTTCCGATCAACCTCATGCCAGTTACTTCTTAGGTTTTCTTCAATGAGACACGATTTAAAGCCAAGTGAGTGATTAGCCACAGATTCAATCATGATTTCTAGAAAACTTTCAGATGAGGACAAAAATATTTTTAGGCAGCTCAGAATTTAAAGGCGTATGTAAAGACACACACATACAAATTTATTTTTGGTTAGTTAAAAGCCTCAGCAGATCAGGGAGAAGGGCTGTTGTGCAGAAATTCAAGAGAAAAAAATCAGAAGTTCAAGTGCCTCTGGGCACCTTAACATAGACGATCTGTGTAACATCAATACTTTGGCTATTTCCACTGTGCATGTGACTATCTTGCCTAAGGTGTGAAAAAAGGCCTGTATCTTCTTTACAAGAATTAAGGAGACAACATATGTTTAGCATCTAGAGCAGTGTCTGACATTTAGCAGGTGTCCACAAAAAATATGATCATAGTAATCCTAGAGGTGATTATTCCTCTTAAAGGAAAAAGTGCCAAAAAACTTGCCTCCTGAATCGTCTTAGTATAATACCTGGAGTACTTTAAAGGAAAAATATCTGTGATTGTGGAGCATAAAGTAATTACCTCCCAAATCCGCATGCACTTATTCCTTGCATAAACAAATAACTTTGCCAATAGATTTGGTCACACATCGTAGGTCACAGTTAAGTGTTGACTGCATGAAGTATATTTTATTGTGGTACATAAAAAGGAAGAAAGGAAATTATAGACACTTCAAAAATTCTATCATGATGCCTAGAAAGCATGAGATTAATTGCCTAATAAACACAACTTGGTAATTCACCCATGGGCTAGAATATGAAAATACAACCTGAAATCAGGGAAACTTAGTTCAAACCGAAACGACCAGAAAAACACATCTCATATGCACACAGGCCTGTGTGTCCAGCCACTTATATTTTAGCTCACAATTGAATGATGTTTCAGCAATGCCCACCATTTTCAGAGGTCTCTTATGTACATGACTGTGCTATGAAAGACACGAAACCATTGCAAAGGAAGATTGGTTGAGATGAGAAGCTCATAATTGTCTACTTTTAAAGGGGCGGAAGCAGCAAATGCAATATCCTATGGTGCCCTGTGTCCCCTTCTTTCAGTTCTACAACTATCTGGAAGAAAGGTTACTAACATCTCTAGGGGGCAAAAGCTTCTCCTATTTTTACACAGTTTCTTTAGCAGACTTTTCATTTTCTAAACATGCACACACACACACACACACACACATATACACACACAGCCAGACCATGAGCAGACTAGCTGCTAGTACCTCCAAGACACAATGAGTAGATTATCAACACTAGGTATTTTCCATTTTCAGTCACTTTTGGCAATTGCTATGTGTATGGTAGTGACTTAAAAGTAATAATCAATCGTTTAGCCCAGCAAGTTGCAAATTGGCATTTAACCCTACTGGCTTTCCAACACATTCATCTTTAAAATACACTGGGGGATCTTGTTCCATATGTCTATCCTAGGGAAATAGAGGACCAATGGTCAGCGGCTTTTCCATCTAAGAAACATGGAAGAGAATATCGCTTCACTACTTTAGACGCAACCCAAACTACGGAATAGAATCCAGTTTCTCAAGACCCTTTCATCTTCCTTCACACAGCCATATTGATGATAAAAAAAATTCCTCTGAGAATATTAAATTAATCCTCTGTGAAATTTTATTCTTCTGCCCATAAATGGCATGGTCCAGGGGATAGATGTAGGCAGATAGAATTAGCAGCGATGTAATTTTTTAAAAAGTATTAAATCTCATCACCGAAATAGATTTACAGATTTGGAGACACCATAAATGAATGTGGGCTTTAATCTTTGATTCAATACATGCCTCAAACTCATACACAACTGTCTGGGTATTTTACACAGCGACAGAGAAAATTTCCCATCAGCTTTTGCAATCCAGCTTTTAGTTCAAGGAAAGAGTATCTGTTAGTAACACTAAAAATGAAATTAGGTCTTCACCAATTTGATTTCTCATCAAAGGGCTGACCTAATAAATGACTTAGGTAAAGCACTTACTGGTTTTTTTTTTTTTTCATAAGCTAAAGGAGAAGGAAGCATTGAGATGAGCCTAAGGCATTCCAAAATATATTCACTTAATAATAAACACCAATTCCTTCCAAATAAATTAATTATTATTTTTTATTAAATTTGCTAAAGCAAACACTTAGAAAAACTAGGTGCTAAGGAATATGCTGAAATCTCATTAAAAAAAAAAATGTGTCAAAAGCAGCATGAGTTCAGGGCTGACATGTCATTGGATGGGAACCTCAGAGGAAATGCCTTAAAACATAGCAAGGGCAATGTTCAATTAAAGATGAGCAGAATCTCTTGCAATTTGAAACATTTCCAACGATAGCCCAGAGGAAATTCCCAGAGATGGGAAAAGGTATCTTTTAAGATCCACTAATATGTGTATGAGCTTGGCTGAGTGTCTGTAATCCCAGCTTCTTAGGAGACTGAGGCAGGAAGGAATACTTAAGCTAAGGAGTTTGAGACCAGCCTGAGCAATATAGGGAAATCCTTGCCTTTTTTTTTTTTAATAAATCCATTGATATAATGATTCTTATCTCTAGTAAAAGCATTCATTCTATCTAGAACTAGCATCAGTGCTAGAAGGGTGTGCATGTTTAGCCCTGTTCATAGCTAGTGTTTTAAACATACATCCTCCAGTATTTCTTGTTCAATAACATAAAGCAAGTTGTTTTTTTTTTCCTAAGATTTGTATACTTATTATTGCATAAAAAATTCTAGCAAAATTAGTGGTATTAAAAAAGGGATTCTGGGAAGATAGAGAAGTAGGGAGCACTGGGCATCTGTCTACTCACCTAGACAACAACTGCACTGGCAGAATCTGTCTGATGTAATTCTATTTTGGATCTCTGGAGTCTATTGAAGGCTTATAACTACTTATAAGGGAAGGTTTGGATGATAAATTTGGTTAATTTTAGTCAATTTCAGCTCTTGGCACAGAAGTAGCTACCCATCTCCCACTCCTCAGGCATGTGACAGGCAGCTGTGCATGTGTGCCTACAGCAAATTGAAAACAGCTTGTGGGTGCTATGATGGGGGGAAGGTATGTAAAGCAGTGCTAATTGAGAAATTTATAACTATAAATGCTCACTGAAAAATAAAGAAATATCTCAAGTCAACAACCAAACAGTACAACCTAAGGAACCCCAAATATGATAAACTAAACCCAAAGCTACCAAAAGTAAGGGAATAACAAAGATTAGAACATAAATAAACAAATAGAGAAGGCTCGGCACCTGTGGCTCAAGTGGCTAAGGTGCCAGCCACATATACATAAGGTGGCAGGTATGAATCCGGCCCGGGGCCCACCAAACAACAATGATGGCTGCAACCAAAAAAAATAGCCAGGCATTGTGGCAGGCACCTGTGGTCCCAGCTACTTGGGAGACGGAGACAGGAGACTCGCTTGAGCCCAGGAGTTGGAAGTTGTTGTGCTGTGATGCCTCAGTACTCTACCCAGGGGGACAGCTTGAGGCTCTGTCTCAAAAAAAAAAAAAAAAAAAGACAAATAGAGAAGAGAAAAATAATAGAGAAAATCAATGAAACTGAAAGTTTGTTCTTTGAAAAGACCAACCAAATTGACAAAACTTTAGTTAGACGGAATAATAAAAAAAAGTGAGAGTAGTCAAATCTCTCAAGTCAGAGATAGAAGTGGAGACATTACTAGGAATTCTACAGAAATAAAAAAGGATTATAAGTAAATTCTATAAACAACCATAAATCCTTCAATACCAACATATTGGGTTACTTAGATGAAATGTATGAGTTCTTAGAAAAAGAAATCCTACTAAGAGTAGATGATGGAGAAAGAGGAAATCTGAGTAGACCTATAACTAGTAAGGAGATTGAGTCAGTAATCAAAAATCTTCCAACAAAGAAAAACCCTATACCCGATGGCTTCATTAGTGAATTCTACCAAATTTTTTTTTTTTTTTTTTTTTTGAGATGGAGCCTCAAGCTATCCCCCTGGGTAGAGTGCCATGGCATCACAGCTCATAGCAACCTCCAACTCCTGGGCTCAAGCGAGTCTCCTGCCTCCGCCTCCCAAGTAGCTGGGACCA
>CAUYQV010023980.1:0-24185 GCA_963574575.1 Galagoides demidoff | reverse complement strand
GCCAAACAACAATGATGGCTGCAACCAAAAAATGGCCGGGCGTTGTGGCGGGCGCCTGTGGTCCCAGCTACTTGGGAGGCAGAGGCAGGAGACTTGCTTGAGCCCAGGAGTTGGAGGTTGCTATGAGCTATGATGCCATGGCACTCTACCCAGGGGGACAGCTTGAGGCTCCGTCTCAAAAAAAAAAAAAAAATTTGTAGAAATTACACCTGAAGGTAACCGTAGGCCTGAGACATATACATATACATATATATGTATACAAATATATACATATATTTGTGTGTATATATGCATATGTGTATACATATACACACATGTGTATATAATCTATACACACACAATGTGTATATACATACGTATATAGCATATGTAGCATAACTATATATGTATATATATATACATATATACTATATAGGTCCACATTCATGGATAGTGTATAGTATACATATACACATATAGCACATATACAATATATACACACTATATACATATATACAATGCACACACACACACACGTGCATATATATATTCATTTAACAAATATTGACATAGTACTAACTTTCTGAGAGCTCTGTGTAGGTACTATGGGCTGCAGGGGTACGTTAGTAAGACAGGAGCCTACAGTGTGCAGGAGCAGATGAACATAAGATACATATAGCACATGAGGATTAGGAAGGCGCAGGATGTGGACCTGCTTGAGTGGGCTGACAAGCCTTGAGGGACAAGCTTAATGGCTCACAGCACAATGCTGACCCCATAGTGTGACTCTTTTTGTCTAGTCTCAGCTTCACCAAGAGGTTAAAAACCCTTCCTGGGCATCAGATTTCTTTCTGGCCAGGTTTCTGTTTTGTGACTCTAAGTTCCATCAAATGCACACTCTCCATATTTCTCTGGTTCCTTACACTAGTGTAAGTCCCTCAGATAAAGGTAAAACATGAAATACTTTGGGGGTGGTTTCGAAGGGACGACATGACATTAGGGTGGTTCAGAAAGTTTAGACATTCCTGTGCTGAAATCAACTGGATTTAAACTTTTTAATGAACACCCAGGGATTCAGAAGCACAGAGCTCCAAGAGGGCTATAAACTTTCTGAAACTGGAATTTTTTGCATAGTAAAAAAGCCATCAGAGAGGAAAGATAGCAGATGGGCACAGTGGGAAGTTCATAAACTTCACAGTCACAGAGGTTTGGGTTGAATCAACTGTGTAGTATTTACTTGGCCCTGAACAAATTATTCATGTACAAACCTCTTACAGCTTTAGTTTTGGTTTTAGGAAAACAGTATGAGTTATACCGTGTGGACAGTGATCACAATGTCAGTATTTCAGAAAAAGGGGCAAGAATACAATAATCATCCCATTACTCAATGAATGTGGATCTGTATATATTTCTTTTAATAGTGTATACACACATGTGTGCACACACATGGCTTTCATTGGCTTTAGTTTCTATTATCCTAATTTTACCCCAAGCTGCCCATCTGGTCTCTGCTCTGTCACTGAGCACATTTCTGTGTCCCTGAAGTTTTTGTAGTGGCAGGGTAATCCTGGAGTTTGGTTTCAAAATGACTCCTCCAAAATGAAATTTAAAATGCAGTAGGGGGGCTATTCCATACCGTGACTCAGTCTCCCATGTGTTGGTATCCCTTACGTCCTCATCCATTCCTCTCGTTAACATTGATCGAATGAGTTCTACATGCTGGGCCTCATACCAGAAGAATAAGGCACCACTTGCACCCTTGAGAATGGGCTGACATCCAAGCCACAAACTGCATTACTTCTTAGAGAGTGCAAAACTAAGACCCTCAGCAATGTGTCGTGTGAGGTCTGAGGAGCTGCCGTCACTTTCCATGGGGCTTCTGAAGCCAGCAATCTAGCATTCTGCAGACTCTTCTCTTACCCTTACCTGTGATGTTCCATCGGTCACCATGGCCTATTGGATCTATCCCAAAATATCTCTTGAATCTGATCATTCTGCATTGCCACTGTCACCATTCTGACCTAACCCACCATCTTATCGCAGTCACCCTGGTCTGTTCTAGTTCTGCTACCTGTCCAGTCACAGGGAGAGCCAGAAGGATCTTTCAGAAATGCCAATATGATAAGTAACTTACAGGCTTATACCTTTGCAAAGTATGGACTTCTCAGTTCTCTAATCCCAGCATGTGTTTCAGCGTCTGACACACAGGGTGCTTTGCAGTGTTTGTTGAATAAATGACTGATAGAATTCAGTTGTGGTTGCTATGTGGGTTTTTTTTTTTTTTGACTCAGAAAGCAAAAGACTAAATGATCTACTACCATTTCTTCATAAGACAGAACTGCAGGAGAACAGTGAAGTAATCCCCACTCTGTTTCAGAACCACCAGTCATAGTTTCCATTGGAAGAAACCTGAGAGCCTGAGAAGAAAATCTCAGCATATAGAGTATGCCAAGTTGTCTATTTTTATATTGCAACTGTCTCCCAAAGTTTCCACATTGGGCTCTGCCCAGTGAGCACACACTTTCTCATCATGAATCTGTAGGCAACCATTTTCATTATTTTTGCCAAATGTACATATCAACTGTATTATTATTTGCTCAATATTTTTAAATTATTTTGCCTAAAAATCTGTAATATCATCATTTCCCCTAATTATAACCATTTATTTACTCATGAAATATTGCACTAGGTGTTAACTTTTTCAATAAACATTAAAACAAAAACATAACTATTAATACAAAAAAAGAAAAAAGCTTAACCACGTTACCACTCACATTCATCTGGCCTACCAGCAGTGGTCCACTGCCACACTTTGGGAAACACTAATACAAGGAAGCTATGAAAATAGTAACTGAAATGCAGAAAAAATATGTTTTCCCAGGTATTGAGATGCATGGTAAGGCAAAGGAGAAGGTAATCTACCACGTTTCTAATCTGAGAGCATAGTTAGGAAAAATGAACAAGGGTGACTAACTTCTACCTATAAAAACCTTGAGGAAGATCAGGATCAGAGTCATGTGGTTGTGGTCTGTCTGTCCAGGGCTATCTGTGGGGATGACCCCCAGTGCAAAGGGAGGGGGTGGCCAGAGAGCTTCTAGTCAGTTTCATCAGCTCCTGGGCTTGTAGTCTGGCTTCTACTTCACAAAGAATTAGAGGAAAGAAGAAAAAAAACCTCACAAATCATCAAGTCCTTCGAGAACTTCTTGGTGTGAAGCTGTGTCATGATACAGTGTATATCTTCCCACAACATGGCCAGAGACCAGTTCTGGACATTTTAAAATTTATTTGTATAAATGTACAGGGTACAAGGGCAATTCTGTTACATGCATTGATTGTACAGTGGTGAAGTCAGGGCTTAGAGTATCTATCACCTGAATAGCACACATTATCCTTATTATAATATCTCATCATCTCCCCCTCTTAGAATCCCTAACCCTTCTGAGTCTCTACTATCTATCACTCCATTCTCCACATCCATGTGTATACATTTTCTAGTATCACTTATGAGTGACATGCAATATTTGAATTTAGCTTGCTTCACTTAAGATAATAACCTCCAGTTCCACTCATGCTGCTGCAAAAGACATGATTTTGTTCTTTTTTATGGCTGACTAGTATTTTGTGTGTATACAGGGTGTCCATAAAGTTCGTGTGCACCCTATTTTAAATTGCACACAAACTTTACAGACACCCTGTGTATATTATATTTTCTCTATCCAATCATCCGTTATAGAAACTTAGATTAATTCCGTATCTCTCCCATTGTGAATAGAACTACAAAAAAAAGAAGTGCAGGTATCTTTTTGATAAATTTATTTTCTTTTGGGCAGACACCCAATAGAGAGATTGTTGCGTCAAATGGTTGTTCTATTTTTAGTTTTTTGAGAAGTCTCCATATGGTTTTCCATAGAGGTTGAGCTAATTTACAAAGTCACCAATAATGTATGAATTCCTTTTCCTCTGCATCCTTGCCAACATCTGTTGTTTTCTTTTTAATAATAATCACACTAACTAGGGTAAATGATATTTCATTCTGGTTTTAAATTGCATTTTTCTGATGATTGGTGATGTAGAATATTTTTTCGTATGCCATTTGTGTATCTTTTTATTAAATCATAAACACATAGATCATGTATACATTAATGCATTTATGGGGTATAATGTGCTGATTTAATATAGAATTAGGAATGCTTATATCACACTGGTTAATCTATACCTCATCTCGTTTACTTAATTATTATGTTAAGACATTTATACTCTATGATAACAATGTCTATTCAAGTCCTTTATCCACTTTTGAATGGGATTATTTCTGTTTTCTTGTTGAGTTGAGTTCCTTATATATCCTCCATATAAGTCCTTTGTCACATGCATATTTTGTGAATATTTTTACCATTCTACAAGTTATGTGTTTCACTTTGTTGATTATTTCTTCTGCTATGCATGAGCTTTTTGGTTTAATTAACTACTATTTGTCTATTTTTGTTTTTATTGCCTGTGTTTTTGAGGTCTTAAAATAAATCCTTTGCTAGACCAAAATTTCCAGAGGAATTTGAGATTCCATACCCATGATTTATGTGCTTATTTTTATACTAGTACCATACTGTTTTGGTTACTATAGCCTTGTAATATAATTTGAAGTCAGGTAACATAATACCTATAGCTTTCTCCTTTAGGCTTGCTTCAACTATTTGGGCTCTTTTTTTGTTTTTATATGAATTTTATGATTTTTTCTCTAATTCTGTCAAAAATTATGTTGGTATTTTCATGGAGACTACACTGAATATACAGATTGCTTTGGATAATATGGTCATTAGTAATATTAATTCTTCTCATCCCTGAGCATAGGGTATTTTTCCATCTATTTATATTATATATAATTTCTTTCATAAATGTTTTGTAGTTTTCCTTATTCAGACTTTTTACCTCCTTTGTTAAATTTATTCCTCAATATTTTATTTTATTTATTTTATTTATTTTTTAGTTATTAAAAATGAGATTGCCTTCTTGATTTGGTTCTCAGCTAGATAGTTATTGGTGTATAGAAACACTAGTGATTTTTGTATGTTGATTTTTGTATCCTAAAATTTTACTCAATGCATTTATCAAATCTAAGAGTTTTTTGGTAGAGTCTTTAAGTTTTAACAGAGACAAGAAAAGATTATGTCACCAGCAAACAGGGATAATTTGATTTTCTCTTTCCAATTTGAATGTTTTTTATTTCTTTTTTACCTTATTCCTCTGGCTAGGACTTCTAGTGCTAATTAAATAGAAGTGGTGAAAGGGGACATCTTTGTCTTGTTTCAGTTTTAGCGGAAATGCTTTTAACTTTTTCCCATTCAGTATGATGTTGGCTGTTAGTCTGTCGTGTGTTACAGCCTTTATTATTTTGAGGTACACTCCTTCTATGCCTAGTTTGTTGAGGATTTTGATCATGAAGAGATAGTGAATTTTACTGAATGCTTTCTCTGTGTCTATTTAGATGATCATATACTTTCTGTTCTTAGTTGTGTTTACATGATGTATTACATTTATCAATCTGCATATATCGAACCAAACTTATTCCCTGTTATAAAACCCATTTGATCCTGGTGTATTATCTTTTTAATGTGCTACGAGTCTTGGTTTGCTAGTATTTTGTTAAGGAATTTTATATTTATGTACATTAGGGATATTAGCCTATAGTTTTCTTCTTTTGCTATGTCTTTTACTTTTGGTATTAGAGTGATACTGGCTTCACAGAGTGAGTTAGGGAGAGTTCCCTCCTCAGTTTTTGTTTTCATTTTTTTTTGGTTTGTTTGTTTCTCTTGTTTTTGTTTTGGAAGAGTTTCAGGAGGATTGTTACCAGTTTTTACATGTTTGATAGGATTAGGCTGTGGATCCATACGGTCCAGGGCTGTTCTTTTGGCCTCAGTCTCACTATATGTTATTGGTCCATTCAGGTTTTCTATTTCTTCCTGGTACTATCTTGTTTGATTGTATGTTTCCAGAAATTTATTCATTTCCTTTGGGTTTTCTACTTTGTGAGTATATAGTTGTTATAATAGTCTCTGATGATCTTTTGTATTTCTTTGGTATCAGTTCTGTTTCCTTTTCACAAATTTGTTGAGACTTATTTTATGGTCTAACATAGGTATATTTTAGAGAATGTTCCAAGTGCTGATGAAAATAGTGTATATTCTGCAGTTGGATTCTGTAAATGTCTGTTAGGTCCATTTGGTCTAAATTACAATTTAAGTCCAATGTTTCTTTGTTAATTTTCCATCTCAGTGATCTGTCTAATGCTGTGAGTGGGGTGTTGAAACCCCTCACTGTTACAATATTGCTGATTCTCTCTTTAGGTCTGGTAATAATTTGTTTTATTAATCTGGGTGGCTCCAATGTTGGGTGCATACATTTTTACAATTATTATATCCTCTTGCTGACTTTATCACCTTATCATCATACAGGGTGGTCATAAAGTTCATGTGCAATTTTCGATTGCTTTTATTTCATTTCAATTTCATTTCATTCCATTCCATTTCATTACGAGACAGTCTCACTATGTCACCCTCGGTAGAGTGCCAAAGTGTCACAGCTCACAGCAACCTCAAACTCTTGGGTTTAAGTAATTCTCTTGCCTCAGCCTCCCAAGTAGCTGGTGCAGGCATCCGCCACAATGCCTGGCTATTTTTTGTTGCACTTGTCATTGTTGTTTAGCTGGCCTGGGCTAAGTTCGAACCTGCCAGCCTCGATGTATGTGGCTAGTGCCATAACCACTATGCTATGGGCACTGAGCCTGCACACTATTTTAAATTGCACATGAACTTTATGGCCACCCTGTATAATGATCTACTTTATCTCTTTTTACTGTTTGTGACTTAAAGTTTGATTTAAGTGTAGTAATTACTGCTTTTTTAGTTTCTGTTTGCATGGAATATCTTTTTCCACCCATTTTCTTTCAGTCTATGTGTGTCACAGGTAAGTTTCTTGTAAACAATACATAGTTGGGTTGTGTTTATTTATCCATTCAGCCAAGCTATATCTTTTAAGTGGATCATTTAATCCTTTTACATTAAAGGTAAGTATTGATATGTGAGGTTCTATTCCTGTTACATTGTTAATTGTTTCCTAATAGTTTTATAAATTCTTTGTTTCTTCCTTTTTTCTGACTTTGTCCTTGTGGTACATTGAAATTGTGTAGTGGTGCCATTTGATTACTTTCTTTTCCTCTTTTATATGATTTCTTTACCAATGAGTTTTATACTTTCATGCACTTTCATGATTGTGGATCTCATCTTTTCTTTTTCAGTTTTAGGACTCACACCAGCATTTACTGTACGGCTATTTAGTGGTGATAACTTACCTCAGCATTTGCCTATCTGGGAAAAATTTTATTTATTTTTCATTTATGAAGGCTAATTTTACCAGATATAACAATTCTTGGATGCTAGTTTTTATTTTTCCTCAGTATGTCATACTATTCTCTTCTGACCTATAAGTTTTCTGCTGAGAAGTCTGCTATTAGTTGATGGTGTATCCTTTACGAGTGACTGGTTCTTTTTCTCTTGCTGATTTTAAAATTCATTCTTTCACTTTGACTCTAAATAGTTTGACTATAATAAATATAATTATATTAAAAGTTTTATAATTATAATAAAAGTCTTTTTTGCATTATAGTTGTCTAAAAATTGCTGAACCTCCTGTATCTGCATATCTAAATTATTTGATAGACTTGGGAAGTTTTCATCTATTATTTTGTTAAATGGGTTTTCTAAGCCTTATGATTTCTATTCATCCTTAAGAATACCAATAATTGATAAATTATGTTGCATTGTGTAGACTTAAGGAACTGAAAAGCTTTGCTCATTCTTTTTTATTCTTTTTAAAAATTTTTATCTGAATTATTTCAAAAGAACTGTCTTCTAGTTCTGAAATTCTCCTGCTTGGTTTAGTCTATTGTTAATGTTTTTAAATATACTTTGTATTTCCTTCAATGAATTCTTCATTGAGAATGGAACCCCAGGAAACAGTTCTTCACAGTGCCCTGGCCACTTTGCAAGTCAGAATCAAGGTCAAATTCCTCTGAGACAACTGTACCATTCTCAGTGGGAAAGTGAACAGCAGGAAGACACTCACCCTCTCCCATGGGAGGGGCTCACCCTTGGTTGCCAGCCAGTCCCAGCCACTCAAGCTGTCCATTTTCCTTCTCCTTCTTATATTTTAGTTTTACCTTGTACTCTACTATTGAATTCCTATGTTTCCTCTTAGATAATGTATTGAAAGTGCAATTATCTACACCTTGCTTTGGTCTTTCCGAGTGGGTGAGGCATGCCTGAAATGTCACTAGTTATACATCTTGAAAAAAGAGTTCTGGACATTTTAAGAGAAGTAAATCTTCATTGGTGACTAGAAGAGTTTCAGGGACATTCTGTATGGGTTTTTGGCTCGACACTATGGCTTTAGAACTTAAGATACAAGTCAGCCACACCATGGAAAGGAATCTTTCTTGGGAAGAGCAGATGCTATTTGCAGCACAAGCTCTATACTCTTCCTAACTGTGTTTCTTCTGGAGTGAAATGTTGACAGTAATTTGCTTAGAAACAGTCAGAATCGTCTTCATGGGTGATGATCTCTCAAACTGAAATAATCAAAGTGTATACATTTATTTATACTATTTATTAATCTCCACTTGAAGTTCTTTTATATTTATTAAGTTCTGTGCCCCCAAGACCTGATTTTGTTTGAAAAGAAGCATTTAGAGTTTATGTTATTACCCATTGAACAGGCGAATTAAAAGCAGCAGAAACATGATTGAAAATAATGTCATTATTTAACTGAAATCATAATGAGAAAAGCAACTAGAAGGTTGACAGTGTTTTAAGGCTAAGAAGGGTAATTCCACAGTTAAAGTCTCATAACCTAAAGGAGCCAGTCCTTCTGTCATCCCAGGAATAGCCCTTTAGGCCCTGAAACACCAGAGATTACTGCTTCTGCCCACAGATTATTCTTGCTACCTATGTGTAACATCTAGTTATTTGCTATAAGAGTGAAAATAGAACATTAAATTCAGTGGGGGAAAGATGAGGCAGTTTTCTTTCAACTATTTTTATTTTCTCAATAAATTAACAAAAGGTACAATTATCTGAGAGTGAAGAGGTAACAAGGATGAGAAGGATTTAGGAGAGAAGAAAGGGTATGAATTATAGACTCTGATAAGTGGAAGAAGGATTGGCTGAAAAGTGATTTAGGATTACCAGTCAGGGCTCAGGTCCAGTCTCTGTGGTCAAAACTTTAAAGCAGTATCAGTCAGTATGACAGTACATCTTTTTTTATCTACAGTCATCTGTTCAAGCACAGAGGGAGGAATAGAGAATAATTAGAGTTTAGCCAGGGGTAGAGTTTATCAGGTGAGTATGGCTGAAGGACCACAGGACTTTAATGTAAAGTGCTATAGCTTGAATGTATCCCACAAAAGACATGTGTTGGAAAATGTATTTCCATTATACCAGTATTAAAGGTTGAAACTTTAGTAAGAGGTGATTAGGCCATGAGGGTTCTGCCTTCATGAAGGAATTAATACCATTATCACAGGAGTGGGTTCATTAGTTTAGAAATAGGTTCTATATAAAAGGACAAGTTTGGCTCATCTCTTGCCTCTCTTTTCTCTTCTGACATAGGATGACACAACAAGAAGGCCCTTGACAGATACTGGCCCCTCAATCTTAGACCTCCCATCCTCCAGAATCACGAGTCCATAAATACGTATTCACTATAAATAACATGATCTGTGGTATTCTGTTACAGTAGCACAAATGGCAAAACACACAAAGGAACAAATATCCTGATGGATCACTGAGTCCAAGCTAGATCTCCTAGAAGACAGGATGTTGGGGCAAGACAATGAGGTAAGGTTAAGAATTTGGAGTCTCGGCATTGTTGAGGATGACAATGACAACAGAAGGATCCTACAGAAAAGGTGATTAGTGGAAGGCAAAGAATTGAGAGACAAGAATGCCAGAGGGTCACTACAGGGATGCTGAATTGCCAAAGAGGAGGGGGAAGGTCATGGGGCTAATGGGCAAGACTATAATGGTAATAAAGGTAATTAAGTGTTCTGTAAATAAGGGAGGACTGGCTATAAGGTTGAGAGATGGGTAGGACAAAATGGGCAGTAGACAGGTCCTTGCTGATGATGGTTGTGAGCATTCAAAGGACCTGGGATCTTTGTGTAGGATAGGCCCAGAGTCACAATGTGGAAAGGAATTAATAGCCACTATTTGAAAATGATGGAAGGCAGCTAGCTATGTCCTTGGGAGAGGGGCCAGCTTCAGAAAAAACAGTGATCACAACACTCAGAGAAGAGCTGAGGACAGGGGTCCTTGCTGATCATGGTTGTGAGCTCGAGCAGGTAGAGTAGAAAGATTTGGGGGTTAAGGTGGCAGAAATGAATTCGAAGTATAGGCTAAACTGTACAGCATGGGGAGAGTCTAGGGTTGAAGGAGGCTTAGCTGTTTGATGACAGGCTTGGTAGGATGGTCCTAATGAAAGCCTCCTTCTTAAGATCACTCTCTTGGGGCAATTGTGATGCTAATATTGGTAGGCTGTGTGAGATTACAGTGGTCTGACATTTCATGGAACATATAAAATTTGTTTAATCTCTCCTTATATTTCAGAGAATGGAAACGTTGGAGCAAGTGGTCCTTCTACTAGGTGACATATTCATTTTAGAAGAATAATTAATTGAACAAATATCTATTGAGCCCCTACTGTGTGCGATGCATTGGTTTATGCACCTTGACTTTATCAGTTTACAAAAGAGACAAGGATCCCTGCTCTCAGGGAACTTACATTCTTTACACTACATAATGAATAAGTAAATTGTTTAGCATGGTGGAAGATGATAAGGGCTACGGCAAAAGGAAAACACAGAACAGAACAGAAGGAGACCTGGAGTGATGGTACATGTGTGAGTACAATATGAAATGGAGTGGTCAAGATGAGATGGTGACATTTGAGCAAAGACTCAAGATGCTGTAGGGAAGAGCATGGCAGGAAGAGGGAGAGCCAGTGCAAATGTTATGAAGTAGGAAGTTTGCCTGTTATGTTAAAGAAACAATAAGAGGACAGAGTGACTAGAGTGAAGTGTACAAATAGAAGAATAATCAGAAAGTAGTAAAATAATTAGGAATAAATGCAATTAAGTAAATGAGAACTAATTTTAGAAAAATAATTCATGTCCACATGGACAGCTACAAATTAAACAAAAATAGCTCTGAGTTGGAAGTTAGGGTCAAGGAGGGATTAGGATCTAGTTTTCTTTATTCACTGTGAGAAAGTGGACAAGTTATTTCACTTTTATGAATCATAAGTTGTTTTTCTCTGGAAATGAGAAATTGGTACAGAGGTCTCTCCAAGTTTCCATCTGGTTCAAAAACTCAGCCATCAAGGGAATAGAGGCATGTGTTCTGGGGACAACTGGTTGCAGTGGTTTATCTCTGGAGGACACTAGAATCTCACTGAGACTGAAGCTTAGATCGGTCTTCATACAGTGGCCATCTGGCTATAAGAACTATTATCTTCATTAACATTTATTCAGAGTCCACTAGAGGGCAGCTCTGCACTTAGAAACTAGAAAATGTCTACTTGACAATGGAAGTGTGTCTTCTGTTATACCACAATGAGCAGAATAGTCAGAATAAATAACAAGACACTTGGAAGAACTTTCAATTAGATTTCAGTTTTTCATCATTTATTTATTCATGTTTTGTTGCCTAACATCATAACAATAATTAGTACCAGCCCTTGAGTGCCTGAAGGGCTTTTTAAGCCCTTCTGGATGATTTATAGGCATTTACTTAAGCCTCAAAATAATTCTGTCAGTGGTGAGCTACTTACATTGAACAGAAAAGAAAACAGAGACCCAAAGATCAGACTAAGAGAGGAATTTATTGTAATATTTATTGCCCTCAAAAGAAGAAAGTAAAGGAAGAGAAGGGAGCTGGGCAGAGATGTAGCTCAGCTAGAGTACACTTTAGGTTGATCCCCATGCAGAACTCTGGAGCATGCTTTGTCCCCACAGAGTTGGACCCATCTTGAAGAAAAAAAGGCAGCTTTTTGTGCCTCTGTAACAGACAGTGATGTCTGTGAGAAGCCACTCCATCCCCTACCAATCAGAACTGTAATTCTATCAAGGGAATTTCAGCAGAGATGGGAGTAGCTAAAAGCCACTCAGAGCATTGGTCAGTAAAGGGAATCAATGTGGCACTGTAGCATCTACAGTGGAGCATCTTGTCCGAGGATACTGTTGGTCAATGTCTGAGCAAGACTTCAAACCCAGGTTTGTTTGCATTTCACACCTTGTGCTCTCAGGAAGTTGAGAAGGAGACAAATTAAGTTGTAGTGGTCACCAAGGTTGTCATATATAAATACAATAAAACCAATAAACCAAGAAAAAAAGCAACAAGGAAAAGAGATAACAGCAGCAGAAATCAAATGTAATCAGAATGAGGCTGGCCTTTGGGGACATCTGTTCTTAATGGTCAGTTTTAGGTTAGCCTCAACATTTAGATGCAACTCCCAAGTACAGATCCAATTCCCATGTAACACTGGCAAGTAATATCAATTTTACTGAGAATTGCATGCAGAAATGGAGATATAATACTGCACATCACACAGAGAAACTTCCCTTTTAAAACTTCTCCTTAGGGAGGTGGGGTGGATGGGTGGAGGGAGGATGATTGGAGGGATCACCTCTATCATTTATCTTTCAAGGGTACAAGTGAATCTTTCTAAAAGTAGGATATAAACGTCTTAACACAATAACTAAGAAAGTGACATAAAGGCTATGTTAACCAGTTTGATGAAAATATTTCAAATTGTATATAAAAACACCACACTGTACCCCATGATTACATTAATGTACACAGCTAACATTTAATTAAAAAATAAATAAATAAATAAAACTTCTCCTTAAAACATCTCTGCCTGGACAGAAAAATCTTTCCCCTAGTCTAGGTAGGCTGGCCTGGCCTGCCCCACAACCACACACTATTTTAAAAAGCACACCCCCTGGAATGGGAGCACAGAGACCAAAGTGGTGTCATGTCACAAATATGCTAATCAGAAGAGAAGTTTAATCCTTTCACCGGGCATTAAAGTGTTCTCCAAACTTCCTGACAGCCAGAGCAAAAAAGGAAAATGTAGTAAATTATATAATTTCCAGTTTCACAAAGAAGAAAGGAAGCTTACAAATTTCTCACAGAAGGTATTATTTCCTAGCACCTAATTCTAAATACAATTTCTCATGTGGGTGTTTATGTCTGGGAATCAAGGAACATAAAGGTTAATGTCTTCAAGTATTTTCTGGAGAAAGCCTTCCCACTACTGTCTACTTTAGAGCTCCTTTTATGTCCTTCCCGGCCCTTATCATAACCTATGATTAATGGTCTCACATATCTATTCACATGTTCACTTTCCAATTGTCTCCTCTATTGGAATGTCAATTCCAGATGCTTTGTCTGTGTGGCTCATCACTGCATCCCCAGCCTTCCCCAGTGCCCAGGGGTAGGCCATCAGCTATTTGCTGAATAAATAAATAGAAGAGATCAATGGTGATGATGTGGCAGGAAAGAATTTAGTAACTACTATTATTAGCAGGATTGAAACAGTCATACATAACAATCAAAACCTAGGAATTTGTGATACAGAGTATTTATAATCAGTAATTCATGTTACTCAAACTTCAAGGTTAAAAATTTTGTTATATAGCAAAGAGGTGTGACTATATACATATATACGTCACATGCAAAGGAGACAGTTCAACCACATAAATCAATATTGCCTTTTGTTTTGTTTTTGATTTTCTTTCATTCTTTACAATAGCATTTTCTATCTTCCTAACTTGAAAGTTAATTTAGTGTACCACATACCGCATTAACTCTGGTAGGGGGATAAAAGAAAGGCTGAAATGTCATCCAAGCCTACTTTTTCAAATATCAGAAACCTGTATTTCAGGTTTATATTTGGCAGTGGTATTTGGTTATGGATTAAGCCTTGTCAAAAGTAAATTTCAAAAAGATTTTTAAAGAAGTTTTTATGATCGCTTTAGATTTTACGTATTTCTAATCTTTGGCTAAACATCTAATAGCCATTCAATATCACAAGGCATGCTAGGCAGCTGCAACTTATAGAAAATGTAGTTGATAATATCCTCTTATCTATGCATCTGACACTAATGTGTAAATAATCCCGGGGAAGTTTTTGACAATGTACTATGATAATTGGTCTCAGAAACCAGAAATTATTTTCAAGATTCCAATTTCAGGTCCTAGTAATTAGGACCATGATTCAAGCCAAAAAAATTGTAGAACAGATATTAAAATCTACCTCTTCCCCTTTAAAATATTTTTAAGATGAACAGTATTTATTAATTAGCTTTTCCTACCCTCTCATGGTGTTAAAATTATTAAAATTGTCATGAAAATATTTTGTGTCATTCCCAAGAGACTTGGCAGGACCTGAGCTTCTGGAACACAATGATTAGCAATTATTGTTATTTAACACAATCAAGGCCATCAAGTATTTATAAATAACATTTAACAGTGGCTTGTAAGTGGTTCCATCCGTAATTTCATTTAGTAAGAAAACTGGCAATTCCATTAACAAAAGTGCCAAACAATATCAGGGGATCAAAGCTATAGACAGGGCTCCAATTTCTCATCCTACGTGAATATAGACGGTGTTGCCAACATATGCAAGTGTTGCTGCCAATACCAACTATAAAAGGAAAGAAAAATGGGCAGGCCCACAAAACCCTGTTCAACTCTAAGTCACCACCTCGATTTTATTTACTTGGATAAACTTAAACTATTCCTCTCTACAGAGCCAATTACTTTCTTCATGTTTTGTATATATCTCTACTAAATAGCGCTCCTACCATTCTGTGAAGCACTTTACATGTATCATTTCATTTAATATTCTTAGAAACCCCATCAGAGAGGCTTGTCCTTAGTTTATAGAGGAAGAAACTAATAGAGGCACATCACAGTTTACAATAGTCATGTGCTTGTAGGTCTACTTCCCCTTCTAGCATTTTGAGTTCTTCAAAACCACATTTAATTTTTCTTCATGTTCTCCCATGCAATAAGTTCACTCTTTCACAAAAGCCACCTATTTTTCCTGAGCTCTTCCTTTATGACAGAGGTCTCCCCAAAATGGACACACAGTGGGCCTTCCGCAAACAGTTGCTGATGTGCTCTAACCTTCATCATTCAATTGGCACTTAACTACATGTCTTATATGTAACATGTGTTCCTGCAGTTAGAAGAGATTTGTCAGATAAAATCGTCTCTTCAGGAACTTGGCAGTGTTTCAGATCTAGCAGCCAGGCTAACAATGAAAACAATTCAAAACATCTCAGAGGAAGGATCACAGAGTCATTAACAGAGGGTCCCTCTGAACCAACAGCCCAACAACATGAATAGAAATGCTTTCCCACAGTACCAGGCAATGCAGGAGGAGCTGTTATTTTGATGAAGAATCAGATTTCCATGACCTCCCTTGATTTGCTATAATAAGACCCAAGTGCTAAAAAAGCACAGAAAGGTGAGGAAAGCAAGGAGGAAAAAAATTTAATAGATATCAACTCATAAAAGAAGTATTAATATTTTTTTAAAAATTGTAAAAATAGCCTAGGCAGCAGAGATATAAAAGACAAACCTAAATATAGAAAGAAAAGTGGATGTAACAGGTAAGAATACAGCTCAGATAAGAAGGTCCACTGTATTAAGCAATTTTTTTTTATGTGAAATTACAAAAAATGACCTAAAAGAACCTCTCTTTTTTCTTTTATCTTCAATTCTGGGCCAATTTCAAATGAGGACAGTAGTTTTGATTATATTTGGCAAAGAAAAAAAAAGATTTCAAAGTCATACCATATGTCGAGTTTAAACATAAAATAAAATTCTGTAACACTTATAGATTGTTTTTAAATCATGGCAAAATACACATTACATAAAATTTAACACCTGAACCATTTTTAAGTGTACAATTCTATGGCATTAAGGACATTCACATTGTTGCACCACCATCTGTCTTCATAACTCATTGCATCTTGTAACACCAAAACTCTGTATCCATTAAATAGCAACTCCCCATTCCTCCCTTCATCCCAGCCCTGGCAACCACCACTCTACTTTCTGCCTCTAGGAATATGGTTACTCTTTGAACTCACAGATCTTTTGAATAAAAAATGTAAGACAACAAAAATGGGTGCTTCAACATACACTGGTAAGATGTGAAATATGTCCAAACCGTACATGGCTGTTAATGTAAAAAAGGTAACTGAAAATTGAGGCAGGCATCATATTGAATAATGAGCATTGATCCAAAGGTAGCCATGGTACAAGGTGGATGGAGCAGGCACCAGATCCCACCAGGCTTTGCAGTCCTCTTCAGGCATTTGAGTTTTATTCTGAGTGACAAGAGAGGCCACTGAAGGGTTCTGAACAGAGAACCTTGTATTACATGTTCTCTTAGTATCTGCAGTGAATGGTGCCACATTCACAGCTCCTTATAACTTGATGCACCCATTCTCTCCGCTTCTGTTCCCCTTCTGTGAAAAACTGCCCTTGGCTTTATAGGAGCCCCTCTGCTCAGGGGCCCATGTCTACCCACCCCAGGTGATCCTAGTTAACCCTGGTTAATGTCTGATTCGCCTGGGGGAACAGCTAAAAAAGGCCAGCCCTTTGCTTTAAGGGGGACAACTCTGTAGTGCAATTTATCCTCTACAGCTCCCCATGGGATCAGGTTGAGGCTCAATCCATCTGGACCACACCATTCCCCTATCCTAGCCTGATTCAGACACTCTCCTTCTCCTGAGAACATTCTTGCTTATCTCAGACTTTGCTTCTAGAGAAGCTGACCTAAGCAGCACTATGAATCTTCTCCTTCATAAACTGTGCTACAGTTGTAATTTTACATTTATTTCTGTGATTCTTTGGCTGATTTCTGCCTCCCCATTGGAGCGTGAACTCCTGTGCTTTCTCAGAACCAAACACAGCAACCACATTCACCAAATGACTTAAATAGATCTTGTAAAAACCCTTTTGCTACTGGCTTTTTTTGTTTTTTCCATTATGAAAGTATCATGTTGATGCTCTAACTAACAGAGAGGCTGAGGCAGGGCATTCATTGCTTGAGGCCAGGAATTCAACACCAACCTGGGCACGTAGTGAGACCCTATTTCTAAAAAGCATAAATCTGATTTGAGTGCTTGACAAAGCTCTACTTCTTCAAAAGTTTAAGGACTGGGTGTTGCCTGTGGCTCAGCGAGTAGGGCGCTGTCCCCATATACTGAGGGTGGCAGGTTCAAACCCAGTCCCAGCCAAACTGCAACAAAAAAATAGCCGGGCATTGTACTGGGTGCCTGTAGTCCCAGCTACTCAGGAGGCTGAGGCAAGAGAATCGCCTAAGCCCAAGAGCTGGAGGTTGCTGTGAGCTGTGATGCCATAGAACTCTACCGAGGGCAAAAAAGTGAGACTCTGTCTCTTAAAAAAAAAAAAATTAAGGACTTAGGCATTCCACAGCTATTAAGTTTGTTATTTTCATTCAACAGTCAACAATGAAACTATCAGCCATTTCTATTTCTATAGAGGGGTTCCCCTGACCCTCTGTGAAATTTCTTCTTATTTTACACCATTTTCAAAAGTAGGATAATAGGCAATTCTTGCAGCATCAAATGTCATGTTGCAAGTAGAAAAATTCTATACCTCAGACCGTGAAAGAGGTAGATCTAGGAGATATTATCTGAGGATTCCAGTAACATTTTTGAAAATTCAATACATTGACTGGGCAAGGTGGCTCATGCTTATAATCCTAGCACTCTGGGAGGCTGAAGTGGGTGTATTGCTTGAGCTGAGGAGTTTGAGACCAGCCTGAGCAAGAGCAAGACCCCATTTCTACTAAAAATAGCTGGGTGTGGCGATGGTACCTGTAGTCTCTGCTGCTTGGGAGGCTAGGGCAGGAGGATTGGTCAACCTCAAGAGTTTGAGGTTGCTGTGAGCTATGATGCCACAGCACTCTACCCAGGTCAACAGAGGAAAACTCTGTCTCAAAGGAAAAATAAAAAACAAAATTCAGTACATTCAGTAAAACACATAGATAAATTGTGAAGCACTCTTCTTTTAAACAAATGTCTTTACCAAGGTTATGAAGAACTCACCTAAAGATTAGAGCATTAAACTCAAATTTAATGATGTGATCAAGACTGTAGTCTGACTTGATTTCTTGGTAATCTGAAGAAATCTTGTTCCCAATCAGTACATTTCCAGGCTTATATCAAATTTCTGGTAAAACTATTTATGTTAACACAAACATATGGCATTGAAAAATCATAATCCTAGGTATAACACAGAGTCCATAATTGTTCTTACAATACGAGAAAGTATGCATTTAATCAGGGAGGGGCTGGAACTCACTCCACCCCAAGGTTACCTAATGACAGGCAGATAAAACAAACTGCTGTGGAAGACACCTTCGACCTCCACACCGCTCATCACCCCCTGGCAACCTGAACATCTCAAAGTGAGATGCTACCTGTTAAATAACTTCATACCAGCACCCTTATCCAGGCAACGTAAAACCTCCAGTGTCACATGGGTGTGATATACAGTATATACCAATTCACAAAATACAGTTTGTTTCAATTTCTCCTTTTATGCTTGAGGACTATGATAGCCATTACTAATTCCACGGATGCACTGTATGCCACTAAAGATCTCAATTCAAGGGCATGACTGAGGACTAGCCCTCATCAGTAGCAACATGGTACAAAACTTGGGTCTAAAGTCACACCTGAAGGACTAAGGTTAGCAGTTCCAACTACATAGTGAACTAAGGAGTCCTGTGGAGATGAGGCTTGGAGAGGCTTTTTGGTTAATAAGTGGAGGTTATTTTATAGATCCATGAGGACATTTACTCTGCCCAGGACCTCAGATGTCTACACATATATAGGGGCACCACAGACACTGATAAATGAATGAATTCCTGTACAAACCCAAAGGAGGGAAAAGGTGGACCCTCTATTAGCAAGTGATGACAACACTGACCATCTGGGAAGGAGGGGAGAAAGATTTTATATGAGAGGCCTGGAAGATTGGGTCTGAAGAAAGAACAAAGGAAGCGGTCAGAAGGTGCACAGGACAGAAGAATAAAGGTTGACTGAGAAAATAAATAGCCTCAAGGTTTTCCAGATTTGATTCTCTCCATTTATTCCTCCTTTACTCCATCCTTTCAACAAGTTTCATGCAAAGCTCATTTCACAAGACCAGCTTCATCTTAGCTGTCTTTAACCAAAAGTCGTCATGCCAAACCCATGAATAGAGGCAGTACATCCCACCTGTGGAGGCACATGCCAAAGGTGGTTTGCCTATGACAGTGAGCCCCATGCTGGCTCTCTGTGCACTGTGCAAACATCATGTTGGGGTCTAGTAGGGCAGAGAACCCAAAGAGCATCCTTGTCCAAGAAGGGGTAACAATGCCATTGTCAACAGGGGGCTGTGCCTCATCTGTCAGTGTCTGGAGGCCCTGGTTCAGGGATTGCCTCCCTATTCCTTCTCCTGAGAGATCTCCAAGGTGGTTCTCCTTGGTCATCCTCTCCAAGGACTTGGCATGTTTTCCTTGGATATACTCTTTAGTAAGACAAGGAGAGAAGTAAGCACTTCTACTTACTTACTGCCACCTTTAAAAAAAACACACAAAATAAACTATCTTATGATTAATGGAAGTTTAGAAAATAAAGCACGAATGCAGAAACAATATTACCCAGAATAATCATTTTTAATATTTAGGAATATTCTTTACAGACCTTTTTAAAGTCAATACTAACATACACACAGATATTCTCTACTTATTTACTAAATTAGTCTTACCATATATGCATTTTATTATCTTTACTTCCAAGATACAAAGGCAGTATGATAATCAGGGTCACATTAGTCAGCTGGATGGAGAGAGAAAATCAAGAGTAGCAAGGCATACTTTTTTTTTTTTCTGGTCTAAAGGAGATGTGCAGCAATGTAATCTAGCTCCACTGTTCCTATGAAAAGAAGGACATTTTCTTATTTCAGAAGAGAAAACTGAGAGGAATGGAAAGAAGCAATTGACAAGCCAGGGCAATCTCTGTCTCGATTTTTTAATTCATACGTGTGAGCATCCTAAGCATTCTCATTTCCATCTGCCAAAGGGCAATCAGAACATGTCAGAAAATGTTGAAAATATTCAACACAAAAATATCAAAAATAAAAAATCTATTGGGGTTTGATACTCTTTGGGGAGTATATTTATTTCCTTATTTTGTCCAGCATGATCTGGAGTCATAAAAATAATATTTATAATTTTAAAAGTAATTCAGAATCATCATGAAGTTTAGATTCACGTTAAATTTATTTTGTGCCACTGATAATTTCTAGCTCTATCTCTCTGCTGATGTGGCGCTATTTTCAACCAATAAAACAATTAATATGCAGATAATTACATACTGGGAAAGATAGAGGTACTAATAACATTCACATCTTCAGAACACTCTGAATAGAACTAAACTGCCAAAAATCACTACCTCAGAAGAAACCGCTGTTGTTAATAATTATTACCACTGAAAGAGAAAATTCCAGGGTGAATTTCTGTATTTATTCTAAATTGTCTCTGTGAGTCATTACGTCTGGCTCATGTGAATATAAGATATTATAAAAAGTAATTGCAGTTTAACATGTTGCCAACATTTTGGAGCTAATAGTCATAGAAATGCAGATACCAGATACCGTGCTTTAAGGTGATTAATGCTCAGGAATAGCAAAGACACGAAACTGTCAGTTATATTTTTACTGGCATTTAGTTGCTCAGGAAGGTTGTAAATGTCAATTCTGCTTTACCCTGGGCAGTGGAAACCATGCATTTATTAGAATTCCTTAACTGGCTTTATTGTCAACAGATGGCACATGAATCATTCATAAGTGTAATATGGTAAACTGTAACAAAATCTTTGGCCTGGTTTTATTCATAGCCAAGGAGTCTCATCCATGCAGATGGCATGGAGTGCTTGTCATAAGGAATGAATAAGAATTTCATTCACAATCAGTGTACGATTGCTGGTATCCCCAGGACGCTGAAGTTACGGATTTCTTTCAAGCACAGATAACAGGTTAACTTCTGAACCTTCCCCAAGATGAATTTTTAGGATGTTTCCATCTGGCTTTCTATTTGACTTATGATCTAAATTGTACTTTTAAATAAAGCATAGCAATCTATACTTTCTATAAAAACACTATTATCTGCACTATTATATCTGTGGGAAATCATACCGTGTCACCCCCAAATATGCCTTTTTGACATGGGGATTGTTGAGCTGAAGGCAAATAAGAAGCAGATGTACAAAAGCTCTCTGTCCTCTCACTATTTATCTAAAATTGAAACATAGATTGAGAGAAACAAAAGCTATCTCACCTCCCCTTTCTTCCAGGGAGAGCAAAGGATAACCACTATAGACCCTTCTGTCCTGGAGATGGTACTAGGGACTCTAGATAAACAAGCTTTACTAATCAGCTTTCATCTTTCATTTATTTGTGTTCCCACAAGAGACTCAAAGCCCTTTTGCTTTGTCTTGTTACTTCTCTAAAAATGTACCGTTCTTTGTTGAAGTTGCTATATAACCCAGAATGCAAAGCCACCTCTTTGAGAATTATTTTTTCTCTGAGTATCTTTCCTATATCTAACATGTATATATAAAATATACTTCTGTTTTTCTTCTGTTAACCTATTTTTTGTTGGGTTTATTGTGACAGGAGTCTGTTCCAACTAAGAATTATGAAAATAAAGAAAAAAATTTTTTCTCCCCTGTATATCTATAAATCCTCCTTTATAATTCTATATACTATAAAGAAATTACAGACGTAGACACATTTATTACATCACAATGTTATAACACCTGCCTAACACAGTTTTGATAAAAACAAATTATAGTTACTGTGAAGTCAGATGATATCCATTAGTTACAATTTCTTCCCACTGGTCCTAGATCTTTTGGCCATTTTCTCTGTCTCCACCATGAGGTAGGTAGGAGGAGAACAGAATTCACACTATGATAGTTTTCTAGTTTTCTTTTTAATTCCTGGCAGGTAGGGAAAAAGTGGAACTCTATGGCCATATGAAGCATCTAGAGGAGGTGAGACTTTTGTCTTATTCATGGTCAGAGAGTTTAGGTTAACACACATACATATCTGTGCATATACATGAAACACATCTGTAAAACAGTTTAAAATGCTTCTGGAATCTATTAGCTCTTTCTCTATTGGCTAGTGGACCTCATAGGTATGCTAAGAATTAGCTGAAATAATAGTGATGACAATTATAATAATAATAGCAACTATTGTTTAATTCCATTTACCATTCAAGTAATTTATATATACTATCTGCCCCCTAATAACCCAGCCATATAACTATTTCATTTTAAGGTGAGAAAACTAAAGTTCAGAGAAATTACATAGCTTGTTCAAAGTCACATACCTGGAGCTGCTGTTACATGAATGGAGGGCTTATCCCTCTGGATCCACTCTCTACCGTGCCCTCCAGGTGGCTGACTTACAAGGATCATACCAGCAGACTCTTGATTTTTAAGTGGGTTTAGCCCTTGGGGAACTCCAACAGGTGATTAGAGGGAGAGTCAGGTATATTTTTAAGTTCAGGATACTGTATTTCTTTTTCTCCAGATCCCTCTCCAGAGGACTGATTTCATCCCTTAACCAAAGGTCACAGCACCATTGAAGTAAACAGATAAAGTTTGCACAGGATCTGAAACCCCTTTTCTAGTAAGTGTTGGCAAACTGCTCCTTTAATAACTTCTGTATCGTTGGTAAAATTCATGGTGCCCTGACCTGCCTTCAGAAATGTCTGGGCTTAAGCCCAGGTTTTTTTCAGGAATCACTTGGCAGTGGTTATGCTCTAAGCAGCCAAGGAAAGCCCTTTCAAGTTATTAGACAGGGCCCTTCAGAAGTGTTAGTTCTGAGGCGATGGAGAGAAGATAGAACATGCTGGGGTGGGCTTACCTTGAAATCCCAGAATTATCCAGGCACCTGCCTACTTTAGCTACAGGGCAGAGAAGCTTAGCGATAGCCATTCACATCATCTTGCTAATGCCCTTTCCTTTGGCCAAGAAAAGAAGGACTTTGAACATATACTTTCACAATGTGCATTCCTTTGCAACAGGAAGTTTTAGTTCTGCTCTTGTGGCCCTTCGAGAAATTCCACCCAGGGCACTGCAGGTTTAGTTTGTGCCTGAAGGTTCTAACTGCCCTTCCTGATGCGCTGTGCTACAGATTTTGGACTTGCCTAGGCAACTCCAGTCACATCAATCAATTCCTTTCAATAGATCTCTTAGTATATGTCTCCTATGAGATCTGCTTCTCTGTTTGACTATGACCAATTCAAATAATGGCTAGGAAGATCAAAGAGTTGAGATTTTAAATATATTCATAATTGTTATAATTAAAAATAAAGCTATACTAACTCAGGAGTAGAAATGACACAGCAAATCATTATTTAGTAGCTCTATATAGTAAGAGTGCAAAATTTAAATTGAGAGTAATTTCTGAATTCCCTTTAATGCAATTCAGAGTTATGTGACTACCAGAAAATGGTCCTAAGGAATGTATACAGAATCATTCAAATAAGTGTATATGAAGGCTCCTGGGGTTCAAAATTCGGTGTAGAATATAAATGTCTTCACACAATAACTAAGAAAATGCCATGAAGGCTATATTGACCAGTTTGATGAAAGCATTTCAAATTGTATGTAAAACCAGCACATTGTACCCCATGATTGCATTAATGTACACAGCTATGATTTAATTTTAAAAAAAAAGTAAAATTCAATTGAGTCATAATCAATTAAGTATGTAACATGTACACTTAGGGGATTTATGGGAAGACATGAAAAATAAATTATAAAAAATAATTTCTGCTAAATGCACTTGCATGTTAAATACTTTATCAAACTGTTACTTGGTGCCTCAGACTTAGCTGCAAATATGAATTTTTTTTTTTTTTTTAATTTTATTGAATGGTAACTATGTATATTAATGCACTTCTGGGGTACAGTGTGGGGTTTTCGCATGCAATCCGAAATACTTCCATCAAACTGATCAACACAGCCTTCATGTCATTTTCTCAGTTAT